>QRFJ01000137.1:0-244150 GCA_006176705.1 Cocos nucifera | reverse complement strand
GCTTGTTTCTTTGTGAATACCCACATTGAGCCAATAGGTCGAGCACCCTCTGGAAGATCCACCAGCTGCCATGTCTGATTTTCTTAAGTGATTCCATCTTCTCCATCATGGCTTGCATCTATGAATCATGATCCTCACTTTGCATGGCCTCTGCATAACTCTCTGGATCTCCATTAGCAGTCATGAGTGCATAGGAGATAACCTCATCAATGCCAAATCTGATCAATCTCCTAATAGTATGTTGGGGCTTGTGCAAAGCCCTTGAGAAGATGGGACTTAGACTTGTAGCCAATTGGCTTTAGGACAAGTGGGAGATTGTTAGATATATGTGCCCTAGAAGCCAGAATTGGCTGACACTTGTAATACACTTCTAGGGGCAAAATTGTAATTTTGACTAAATAATAAAATGGGATTATTTTCTATCACATATGTGTATTTAGTATCTGTGATACATCCTTTGAGTTAATGGTAATGATAATTCATATTTTCAAGAGTTGAAAATTTAAGACATGAATAATCATTATTAACTCATAAAAGCTCCCGACCATAGGATCATCACGAGGATGGTGATTGATCCGGAAGGTTGGTGTACGATCGCTTCTCTTTAGTAGATGAGTCTTGAGTCTACGGTGTGGAGACACCGGAGCGAGAGTACAGGTACTCGTTAGAGAACGAGGGCACTGAGCGTGACCACCTCGAGTAGTCATTAGGAAGTCTACCTTCTCGTCAATGACTGACTCGATGCTGCAGTAGTGTGTCTGGTTCTTTGACCTGAGATGCATCGGCAGTTCACCTTGAGGGTGTTATAGTTTGACTACACCATTACTCGGTCTCCTAGCCATATGGAACCCTGAGGTGTATGTTGGCTGTGACATGTTCATTGTAGGAACTGGATTGCATCAAGATGGGATCTATCTACCTCGGTGGTAGAGGAGCAGCCCTATGATAATCATGAGAATCAAGTCCTGAAGCCCATGGCCATGGCAGAGTGAAATAATAGAAAGAGTTTCTATTTAGGATTTTCACATTGGACTCGAATCGAATGATTATATCATATGACAAGAGACTAGGGTTTGACGAGTTCACCTTAACCCTAATCTGATCGGGGCTCAAGATAGAAGAACTGAATCACACAGGTAGCTGCACCAAGAGGTTCGCATTCAGCTCTGATGGGTTGCCACCATATACTGCTAGGTGTCACTGGTGGATTTTGGGAGCAATTAGAATGATTTAGATGATCGATCATTCTAGCTGTTCGAATCAGAAGAGTTCTGATCCATCGAAAGGAGTTTCGATGATGTCGATGATAGAGATCATGACATATCCCATTACCATACAGAACTGAACCTAACTGGGTCACACAAACAAGGGTTTGAATCTGGTGATCATCAATTGAACTGATCTAGTTCAATTGATCTGAATGAGATTCAATTAGGTTCAAGAAAATCGTGCTAGCACTCGATTGAACCTAACGTTCTTCTTTTACTATCACAAATAAGTTATCCTGTCTGAGCCAAAGGAGTTTGTGCTCAATCAGAGGCCTTCATATGGTCTGACTGGAGGTTGTCCAAGTCAGAATAGGTTGTCTTATTTGTAAGACATTACCTGCCATTTTTGGTCACCTGCCATTTCTTGTTCTTTGACTTTGGTCAAAAGTCTACCTTTGACTGGTCAAACGTTGACCATTGACCCTTTGACTTTTGACCACATGTCATGCACCTATTGGAGAGCTGGTGGGGGCCTGTCCCCCTGCCAGAACCTGGCAAGGAGAAGGGCGCACGCCAAGGGTGGCGTGAGCCCAAGTAGGAGGCGCCTAGGAGTCCTTGTTGGACAAGGACTCCACCTCCCTTTTGGATTCCAATCAGAGTTCTACTAAGAATCCAGTTTGACTGGTCTTAGGCGCCCTCTAAGGAGGAATCCAGGGGTCTCTATTCCAACCAATCAGATTTAGATCTGATTTCACAAAGGGTTGTGATTGGTTGAGAGGAAGAGGAGTTGGATCACGCTTAGTCTATAAATAAGACCCTGCGCCCAACTCAGATTGCTAATGCAATTAGAATAGAGATTTCCCATGCCCCAAGGCTGCCTCTCCCCTCTTCCTCCACGCCTAAACTTCTCCTCCTTCTCCTCTCCACGTCCAAAAGAGTTTTGGACTTAGGTTGGTGCGTTCCAGATCAAAAGAAAGGCGATCAAAAGAAGAAGGCTGCACTGCTGCAAAAGGACGACTGCAGATCTTCAAAAGAGTTTTGAAGATCCTCCAGATCAGATCCAGATCTGATTTTTGGAAATGTGATAGAGAAGAAGAGGATCTCCAGATCCAACCCGAGTGGATACCGATAGAGGCCAGGCGCTTGCGTGGCTAAGATCTAGAATCTTCCGCTGCAATCAGGATCATCTATAGGGTAATAGGATTACCCAAATCAGGTAAATTAAATTTGATTTAATTTATCTTATTTTATTTTATTTATTAAAATAATAAGAATCAGATCTGAAATATATCAAGATCTGATTGAGATCAAGAGAAAATTTTTAAAATATATCTCTTGATCTAATCAGATCTGGACGAACCTGGATCGAAAAATCAGGATTTTCCTTCACGTGACCACGGTCATGACACCGAGGAGTGCATCCAACTCCAGGATGAGATCGAAGAGCTCGTCAGACGAGGCAAACTTAGCCGATTTCTACGAAGACGGTCTGAGGAGTGGAAAGATCGGCTGAGAGCATTACCATCAAGTGGAAGAAACTAGCAAGAAGATCGACTGTCCCTTGGCGTCATCAACACTATCTCGGAGGGACTTCCACAAGGAGAAGCCAGCAGACCCGAGGGACCGATGAAGAGGCGGAGGATCATGGAATCCGTGATCTTTACCTAGGCAGACGACCAAGGGATCCAATTTCCACACAATGATGCGGTTGTAATTTCTTTAAACATTGCTGACTACGATGTACGCCGTATTTTGGTGGATAATGGAAGCTCGATCGATGTGTTGTTTTACGATGCTTTCTTAAAAATGTCCCTACCCGATGACCGCTTGGGGCCTATGAATTTTCCACTGATAGGATTCGCTGGCAACATCGTACCAGTCGAAGGTGTAATAACTTTGGCCGTAGCGACAGGGCAACACCCAAAATTGGCCAAAGTGCGGGTCGACTTCCTAGTCGTAAGGACTCCGTCCGTCTATAACGTGATTCTCGGCCGACCTGATCTAAATGCACTCCGGGCGGTAGTGTCAACCTATTATTTGAAGATGAAGTTTTCGACGAGTTACGGGGTCGGAGAAGTTAGAGGAGACCAGGCTCTGGTGAGGTACTGCTACTCGATCGCCCTGCATAAGGAAGATCAGCCCAACCCTTATCTTGTTGATGGACTAGACGTCCGCGACGACCTCACTGAGGAGCGGGGTGAGCCTACGGAGGACCTCATCTCTATGCCCTTGAATGATGAAAACTTGGAGCACGTGGTGCAGATCGGCTCCAACTTGGTGGATGAGGTTCGAGAGCAGTTCATCGCTTTCCTAAGAAGAAATACGGACGTCTTCGCCTGGACCCCAGCGGACATGCTAGGGATCGATGCCAATGTCATGGAACATCGGCTGACTGTCGATCCGAGGCACCGATCGATAAGAGAAAAGATGCGCCACCATGCCCTGGAGAGATAGAAAGCGATCGTCGAAGAAGTAGACAAGCTCCTTAAAGTCGGACTCATTCGAGAGGTTAATTATCCGACCTGAATCTCGAACGTGGTTCTCGTTAAGAAAGCGAATAACAAGTGGAGGATGTGCGTCGACTTCAAGAAGCTGAACAAGTTCTATCCTAAAGACAGCTACCTCCTACCTAGGATCAACCAGCTGATGGATGCAACCTCGGGCCATGAGCTCCTCACCTTCATGGATGCCTTTTCTGGTTATAACCAGATATGCATGGCACCCGAGGATGAAGAGAAGACCGCCTTCATTACTGATTGTGGTCTTTATTGCTACAGGGTCATACCTTTTGGACTCAAAAATGCAGGGGCAACATACCAGCGTTTGGTTAATAAAGTCTTCAAGGAGCAGATAGATCGCAATATGGAGGTGTACGTAGATGATATGCTCGTCAAAAGTCGAGCTTCAACAGACCACCTGGCCGATCTTGAAGAGACCTTCGGTCCACTCAGGAAGCACAAGATGAAGCTGAACCCGACCAAGTGTGTCTTTGGTGTGACCTCCAAAAAATTTCTGGGGTTCATGGTGTCGAGATGCGAAATCAAGGCAAACCCTCAGAAAATCTGAGCCATTTGGGAGATGACTGTTCCAAAGACAATCAAGAAAGTTCAGCGCCTGGCCAAAAAGATGGCATCCCTAAATCGCTTCGTCTTAAGGTCGGCCGAACGATGCATGCCCTTCTTTTAGGTTCTTAGGCGATCGAAGGACTTTTGCTAGACGGCACGAAGAGCTTAAAAACTATCTCGGCACACCCCTACTGCTGGCAAAGCCCGAATCTAAAGAAGAATTATTTCTATATCTAGCTGTCTCCTCGGTGGCCCTGGCGGCAGTCCTTGTCAGGAAAGAAGCAAAGACGCAGCGACCGATCTACTACGTGAGTCGAGTCCTGAGGGATGCGGAGACCAGGTACTCTAGATTAGAAAAACTAACTTATTCTCTTCTAATTACTGTCAGGAGGCTCCAACCTTACTTTTAGGAGCACACCATAATGGTCCTCATGGACCAACCAATAAAAGCAGTCCTCCATCGAGCAGATGCTTCTGAAAGAATCGCAAAATGGGCAATCGAGCTCACAGAGTTCGACATCAACTACCGACCCAGACCATCGATCAAGGCTCAGATACTGGCGGATTTTGTGCTAGAATGTACCATTCCAGTCGAAGCCGAGCTTGAATCGAGTGGGACCGGTACTAGAGCGAGGTCGAGCTTCGACGAAGCCGAGCTGTCACAATCGAACCTCTTCGAGGAAAGCGCTGACCTTCTTGAAGGTTCCTGAGCTCTACACGTAGATGGTTCATCCAACTCCGCTGGAGCTGGTGCGGGGCTGGTCTTGGTCAGTCCCGAGGGAGTCGTCGTCGAGTACGCACTGCGCCTCGAGTTTCCCACGACCAATAATGGGGCTGAATATGAAGCACTGATCGTCGGATTAAAGATAGCAAGAGAATTAAAAGTAGATCGACTTCAAATCTACAGTGATTTTCAGCTGGTGGTCGGTCAAGTTGGCGGCGACTACGAGGAATGGGAGGAAGGCATGGTGAGGTACCTCGAAAAAGTAAAGAATTTGATCCCGGCCTTCGACAGTTTCGACATTCAGCACATCCCAAGGGTGGAAAATGCAAGAGCCGATCTTCTCTCTAAGTTGGCCGCTTTAGCTCCGATCGAGCTGCCCAAAGAAGTATTTTTGAAAACTTCAAAGTGCCCAACCATCAAGGAATCTCAGGCCATCCTGCAGATGGAATTCGAGTCCAGCTGTATCGACCCATTGATCGCCTACCTTGAAGAGGGGGTCCTTCCTCGTGATTGAAAAGAAGCTCGGAAGGTCAGAAATTAGGCCTCCCGCTACATCTTATACGAAGGCAAGTTGTATAAGAGGTCGTACTTCCTCCCGTTGCTGAGATATCTCTGACCTTCAGAGGCCGACCTCGCGCTATGGGATGTGCACGAAGGACTCTACGAAAGTCACGTAGGAGTCAGGTCCCTATCGCAAAAACTACTCCGATAGGGGTACTACTGACCGATCTTATTTCGTGATTCCATGGAATACGTAAAGAGATGCGATCGCTGTCAGAAGAACGTCAGCATGCAGAGGTAGTCGGCATCCGAACTTGCTCCGTTCAGTGCACCTTGGCCATTTGCGCAGTGGGGAATGGATATACTCGGCTCCTTTCCAACGACGTCTGGACAGCGAAAGTTCCTCCTAATTGCGATCGACTATTTTACCAAGTGGGTCGAAGCCGAATCACTAGCAAAGATTACCGAGACTAAGGTGCAGGACTTCATTTGGAAGTCACTAGTCTGCCAGTTCGGCCTGCCCCGAATCCTCATAACCGACAATGGGCGACAGTTTGCTGGGGCAAGGTTCGCTGAGTTCTACGAAGGACTAAACATCTCCTATCACTTCACATCGGTGGCTCACCTGCAGGCCAATGGAAAAGCTGAGGTAACCAATCGAATCCTACTGCAAGGAATCAAAGCGAGGCTCGATAGGACAAAGGAGGCCTAGGTGGATGAACTCTATCATGTCCTCTGAGCATACCGAACTACTCAGAGGGTGCCGACTGGAGAAACACCCTTCGTCTTGGCCTTCAGCACTGAGGCAGTTATTTCGATCGAGCTCAACCCCCAGGACCTCAGAGTCAACCTCGACCTTCTGAAAGAAAAAAGGAGGAAGTCCGCATCCGGATGGCAGCCTACAGATGGAAGGTGGCTCGGTACTACAACTCCAGAGTTAAAAATAAGACGTTCAGAGTGGGGGACTTAGTGCTTCGACGAGCCGCTGTCGCTCAGCCTCAGAGTCAAGGGAAGCTCGCCCCAAATTGGGAAGGTCCGTATGAAGTAGTGGAGGTCATTTGGCCCGGAAGTTATCGCCTGAAGGAGCTCGGAGGGATAGTGCTTTTCCAACCTTAGAACTCAGAAAACCTAAGGATGTATTATCAGTAGACTTCCTTTGAAACTTCTTCGCTCAGCATTATTATTTTCTGGTACAAAGATTATGTGATGGCAGGAAAGAAATGAGCAAAAGTGGTCCATTAGGAATAGAAGGAGAACCTCGTCCTAACGCGAGCAGGTCAAAGACCTCTAACCTTAACTGCAGGAGATAAGATCTTCCTCGGAGCAACCTCGACTGCAGGAGATAAGATCTCCTCCGAGTCAACCTCGGCTGCAGAAAATAAGATCTTCCCAAAGTCGAAGGCCTCGTTCACCTTAGATGAGATGGGGGGAGAGACACGGACGACGGTCCGCATGTGCCCCCACAGCCCATTAGGAACAGGAGGAGAACCTTATCCTAATGCGAGCAAAGTCGAAGGCCTCGTTCACCTTAGACGAGATGGAGGGAGAGGCACGGACGACGATCTGCATGTGCCCCCACAGTCCGTTAGGAACAGAAGAAGAATCTCATCCTAACGCGAGCAAAGTCGAAGACCTCGTTCACCTTAGACGAGACGGAGAGAGAGGCTCGGACGACGGTCCGCATGTGCTCCCACAGCCCATTAGAAATAGAAGGAGAACCTCGTCCTAACGCGAGCAAGTCGAAGGCCTCATTCACTTTAGATGAGATGGGGGAAGAGGCACGGACGATGGTCCGCATGTGCCCCCACAGCCCGTTAGGAATAGAAGGAGAATCTTGTCCTAATGCAAGCAAAGTCTAAATCCGAGCTTCGAAGTCTACGAAAGATAGGATCTCCATCAGCCTCGACCAGAGCATCCGAGCCAACCTCGGTCAGGTCACTCGAGCCAACCTCGATCAGAGATAAAATCAAGAGATCACCTCGGTCAGAGCGCTCGGAACATCGGATAGAGATAAGATCTCTTTCGAGCGACCGCGTCAACCCCAGCCATAGATCAGATCTCTTCCAAACTTTGACCTGAACCAGCATGAAGCTCGGAAGAGAACTTTGGTAGTCGTCTTTTTCACACTCCCTTCCTTAGAGTTTCAAACTCGGAAGTGGAGGAACTATTGTTGGGGATAAATCTCGCTCTTGCCAAAGTCCAATTCGATGCTCTGCCTAATGTAATCAGTAGCAGCGATCGAGCTCCTTAGACTCCTAGCGATCGAGCTCCTTGGACTCCCAGCGGTCGAGCTCCTTGGACCCCCCAGCGGCCCAGCCGAACCCCTTCAGCCTACCAAACTCCTCAATGGCCGAGCTTTAGCAGAACTCCTCAGTGGTCGAGCTCCTTCGGACTCCCAACGGTTCAACCGAACTGCTTAGCGGCCGAGCTCCTTGGACCTTCAGCGATCGAGCTTCAGTCGGACTGCCGCGAGAGCCGAACTCTCTCCACGCCCTTCCAGTCAGACGCCTGCAAGAGCCAAACCCCCTCCGAGCTTCCCCTTCGGTCGGACTTCTTCAGCAATCGGACTCCTTCCAGACATCCCTTTCAGTCGGTTGAGCTCCTACCGAACTTTTCAGCGATCGAGCCTTAGCCGAGCACCTCCAGCCAGACGCCTACGGGAGTCGAACTCCTTCCGAGCTTCCTCTTCAGGAGTCCGAACTCCTCCAAAATGGGTACACAGCAAAGTCCTTCAACCCTTCATTCGGCCCCGAGCGGCTCAGTATCAAGACAGCTACAGCCATCACCATTAGTCCGCCGTAAGTGACAGCGACCTGCTATCAGACGGTGATGGCTGTCACCATCAACTCGTTGTAGATGGCACCTTCTCCTGAAACTGACTCCATTGGACCTCGAGCGGTCCGTCAGCACGCGACTACAGCTGTCACCATCAAGCTCTGCCTATAAAAAGGACCCTCATGATACGCTAACTCTAACCTCTAATCTCTAAGCTCTCCTTTTTTTTTCTAAGCTCTGTAGAACTCATTCCCGAGCACTCCATTTCTGTTGGTCGGAGCTGACTTGATCGTCGGAGGGTCCTGCCGGAGCCACCCCTATCGACTCTGGACGAGACTTTATTTTGTAGGTCTCCGACGGTGACCTCGTCTACCACCGCTCCAGCTGATTCCGACGATGATCAGATTCTGCGTCAACAGATTTTTATTTTTTCTTGTTTCATCATCTACATTTTTTGTTTTGATCCAAAAATTCTAAAAAAATATTTTGAGAAGCCTAATAGATGTATTCTTCTTAGCAGGTATTACAATAGTAAAAAAATTTTTTGAGGTGAAAGAATTTGTTGGTCTCCTACGTAATAATAGCTTGCAGAATACAGGTAATATACTTTTAAACAATCATATTTCTTACTTTTAATATATATTTTTAATATATTAAAATTTATCTACTTTAGGATGAATTTTAAAATTTTTTGTATAAATATTATTTATAATTTTCAACATAAGCATGACTATGTATTTTGGCCTCTCCTGGATTCTAATCCTGAATCCGTTGCTGAAAGAAACCAAATAGAACGGTTGTATCCCATTTCCCGTATCACCTTCTATAAATAATCCAACCCCCATTCCTTAACATCTAGAACAGGCTTTTTTTTTTTTTTTTTTTTTGCTTTTTGGTAACAATTTAGAACAGGTTTCCGCTCTTAGAGACCGCGACATCAAGGCCGAACAAGACCACCGTAACGCTCTTATTGACAATTTTGTAGAAAATAATCTCCGTATGAAGACTAAAAGCTCTAAAAGAAGTTCTGTCCATAGCCAAACAATTGATGCATGGTGACTGTCCGGTTCCATTAACGTTGATTACTTAGCTGCCATGCACTTCCATCACATTCATTAATTCCCCAAATTACATAAGGTCTAATCATTGATCTCTTGATCACAATCGACTATCCTAATATAGATAGATAGCTTCTGAACCAGCCGCAACGGGCCTACTATATATCTATTTCTTCTCCAAAAAAGACTTGATATCAGTTTCCCTTGATCAGAGGATCCCTATGTTTTGGTTGATCTCCGGTACTACTACAAAAACTCTAGCCATAGAGTGGGACGCCCCTGGGATGTATATATGATGGGTCATTCTCTCCTGAATAACTTGAGTGTTGATGTGGTTTGGCTGCCCAGTCATAATCAGTTTAAAGGTCAATTAGTTATCTCTTTGGTCATCAAGTATGAACTAGTGTAAGTTTAAAAAAAAAGAAAGAAAAGAAAAGTCGACATGTATCTTTTATGTTCCGAATTTTGATGCTAGTAACATCCGAAACCCTCAAAAATTGGTCAAGTATATATCTATTTTTGAATTTCATTTAAGTGATATTAGGTAGCTATATATGTCATATTGAAATTAAGCAAATACATGACTTGCCGGACATGGACCAAAATTAAGTCGATACAAGTGAAGTAAAGGAGGTTTAGTAATTTTTCTCTTTAACAAACAGAGCTAATTCGGAGGATTTGAACAGAAAAGTGCAATCATGGCTGCCACAAGCAACTAAAATTGAATTTGTGCCATATTTTTCATGAACTTGAACAAGTGGAAACTGCTTTTGATAGAATCATAAGACAACGTACGAAGTATTTTGCATCCCAACATGCGCCATGATGTATTTTGCATCTGCTATATATCCAGGGATATGGATGATCCATAGGATTTCAATATGTTAATCAGGCATCTAACGTTGTCTTCCATCTGCCCTCCAGAATTTCGCAAGAGCCAAGCGACGACTACAATAATCTCCACCTGCGATAATACGTTGTATTCTCAACATTTTGAGATTTAATTATATAAATTAGTTATTTCCAATAATCAAGTATATCATACATGGGCCGGACCTGACAATAATATGTCTGAGATATATAAGAGCAGCTCTAATCTCCTTTTTGACACTTCTAAAATAAAATAAGGATACAAGGAAAGAATTTTGTCAAGAAAATTAGAGAGAGAGAGAGAGAGAGAGAGAGAGAGAGAGAGCGAACTTTTCATCCATAAATTGATCTAAGATGTGGATACCTGTCGGATCCTGGTCTTGAACAACAATACGAGTATCTTTTCAATGGAAAAATAGAGAAAGCGGCCGGTCGAGTGAGTGACGAACGACCTGAAGCTCGTCCCTACTATGCAATGCCATGTCGGCCCATACACCTTATCAAACTCTTGCACGCATGCATCGGGTTCCAGTTTGAGAACGGAACGAAATGGAGAGGACATATATAGAAATGAAATTAAGATCGCCAAGGGATTAGTCATTATCGATGGCCCAGAAAGATGATTGGATCTGGGGGCATAATTAATTAACTAAAAACAAAATTAACGAGGAAGAGATGTAGGATTTGGAGTAGCATGCGTCAATGCACCTTCTTCATGTGATGGGCCATCTGCCTGCAGGAGCTGAAACTGTCCTGGGTATCATAGGCCCGTCTGGCGCATCGAAAAGCATGCATGCAGTTGCATGAACACCGGCATGTCGGCCGGCTGCCATCACCTCCACCCGGAGCGACGCTGCTGCTGCTACTTGGTCTGCATTCATCATCTCGATATGCGGCAATGACTTCCTCCCCGGTACCCGCTCTTTCCCGGACCCCATCCCGTGGCCATCATCGCGGATATGGACGCCTCTCCATGCTTTCGCCTTGACGCCGATCGCTTCTACTTCTCGCATGCCTTCTCCACCCGTGCTGCGTTGGTTGCTGGAACTGGATTCTCTCTTAGGCCCCTCGATGGTTCCCATAGCGATCGGTCGGTCTCTCGGGCCGGGTTAATTAGCATCGGATCTACGAAGAGATAACGAGCGCTGGGAGCATCTATCTATCTATCTGTCACGGTGGAGACCACCAGCACTGGATAAAATATAATATTATGAGTAAAAAACAGAGAGAGAGAGAGAGAGAAGAAACGCGGAATTAATATTGACGGAGCAACCATGTGAGCTCGCCTAATTAGCAGGAATACTAAACGCGTGGGCTCGGGCCGGTGGAGATCTTCTTTTTGTTTCTGTTACGTAGCCGTGATTCTCTCGCTGTTGGTCGGCGCCAACCGGTGCCAGCACAAATGGGACCCGGCCGCCACCAACCGGACGGCTCCTTCTAGTACTGGGGCATGCTTGTTCTGGCTTCCCACCCGAAACGGCTCCGGGTCACATGTTCTAGCTATGCAACATCATGGTGGCTCACATGTTCTAGCTATACAACATCGTATCTTTTAATCACCAATTTTTTTATTTAATATTCTGAATTTTTTTCTAGATTGCCCTCTTTAGCTGTGCAACAACATGCTCTATGGCCCTTTGTACCTCAACGACATGGACCATCTATTACTCGTATGTGTTTCACAGATGATAGTATGCTAGTGGCTCACGCTATATATGCTTACTGATGCTGCTTGTTAAACTTTATTGTTTTATATATAGGTGGTCAAGCAGTGAACATGGCCAAATCACATATTATCTTCAGTCCATCTACTCGGATGGGAGAAAACGTGTTGATTCCAAGGTTTCTGTGTGCCCCTTTGAAGCACGATCCTCTGACTTATTTGAGCGTTCCAATGTCTGGGCATCAATTGTCTTGCCATGATTTTTCATACATATTGGACGGGGTTGAGGCTAAGATTGGTATGTAGCAATGGAAGGCTCTCTCTCTCTCTCTCTCTCTCTCTCTCTCTCTCTCTCTCTCTAATAGAAAGCGAAACCTTGTTGCGATCAATCTTATCTTCTATATCTTTATATCTCATGTCATGCATTCCTACGTACGTCAAGGGCTGTTCTTCTACAATTGGAATGATAGTTTTGTTTTTTTTCTCTTAGGGAACATTTTCCATAACAAAAGAAGGTACATCTCATATCTTGGAGGGTTGTCTCCACTCCATTAGCTCAAAGAGGATTGGGGCTCCACTCTTTGCTAGCTATAGACAGCAGGAAATGTTTGCTATGCTGGTTGCCCAGGTGGTTTGCATGGTCATTCTTTATGGGGCTAGTTTGTGAGGGCAAAATATCGGCTTTTTGGACAATGGCATCGCAATGGCATCACCATAGTTGTCCTTTTTTGTGTTCTTCCATCTGGCATTGCATTTGTGATGCTAGTTCCCTTATCATGCAACATTTTTCTTGGTTTACTGCTAATGGATCATGCGGCAGGCTCCGAAAGGTTGCTGATATGGCTGGAGAAGGTAGATGCACTTTGGATCCATGGCATCGGAGAATATTTGCTAAGAAAGTGTACACTCGTTGGGCTATTCTAGTGGAAGATCCTTCGATACTTAAGTTAGTCGAAGTCTTGAAAATAATAGAAAGAAAAAAAAATCAGAATCGGAAGAGTGGAGAGTATTCTCCTTCCTCCTTTTCATGCTTGCGCTTATCCTTTGTTTCTTAACTGAGGGTCTTCTTTGTATCTTTTTTGCATGGAATTTAAGCTTGTAGAGCACTAGTCAGAATATATGAGTTTGTTAAGCCTACCACCATAGGCAATTAGGCCACATTTTGGTCTTTTTTATCGAGGAAAGAATTTCTCTCATCTTTTTCGAGTTGAGATTGTTAGTCGTGGTTGTCTGGTGCAGACTTCATTCATGCAAGTAGTCAAGTTAGGGGACTTGATCAGTACACATATGGTGTGACTTTATTATGTTATCTTGGGTACCTTAATGGAGGATTGGTCCCGATCGAGGGGTAATTCTCTTGTAACAGATGCCTCTACTTTCTAGTTTGAAGTGGCTCCTTGGGCTCCAAATGAAAGAAATAGTTGTCTTGGTAGTTGAGTTGCTGATTTAGTTCTTTCTTGTGCACATTTATATTACTTTACTTGGAAGGAAAGAGTTTTGAGAATTTAAGATGAGTCGTTTTGCGACTCGTGTAGGAAGAGACTCAAGGGATTGCAAGACGATGCTTCCAAAAGAAAAAAAAATCTGGAGATAGCCCTTAGACTCGCTAGGGCCTGCCATATATATAGCAAGGGGCTATAAGTTCCGAGGCGCACGTTGCAAGTTGTTTTACATGGCCTGATTGGTTAAGAGTGTGACCAAATGACAAGATCCAATGATTCAATGATCGGATCCGTAATCAATGGTTCTTATAAATAGACCACCCGTCTAATAGGATTTCTTACCATCTAACTACCAGTTGCTCTCTCATCATCGTAGCCATCAAGAAAACATTTTTTTTTCTCTATCTTGCAGCCATAAAGCCATCGCTATTATCCATTAAAATGGCAGTGAAGAAGAAGATGTGCTCCTCAAGCGGGGAGTCCTCATCCAAGAAAAGGAGCACCCAACCGGAGCCTGTAGCTAGATCTCGGTTGGTCACAGTCCGAGCCTACCGTGTCAGCTACCTTGGAACTATTTTAGGCTTCTCATCTTTCCGACCAGGCCTAACCTTATTTTGGGGGGTTGGCAAGGCTTAGGATGGACTTTAGCTCATCCAATGGTAGAGGGGTGTCCATCGAGGCTACAGTAGAGATTTGAGATTAGGTACAGGTGCATAATAGAATACAAGTTGTCGGCGGATTTTGAGGATGAGCTCATCGAGGTATCTTCGACTGTCTTTATCAAGGGGTTTCAGGACTACAAGGCATATTAAGAAAAATATTTCAAGATTCGATCCATAATAAGTCTAGCATGAGATTCAAGATGATAAACGAAATTCAACGAGCCTAAATAGAGTCCAGATGGAGGAGATATGCATGAGGAAGCATCGAAAATTGGTCGTACAGCCTAAAATGGATTTTTCTATATTTGATGGAACTAAACCAAGAAGCTGGCTTAGAAAGTGTGAGAAGTATTTCTGTGTATTCTATGCTTGAAGAACAGAAGTTGGAAATAGCAGCCATATATCTAGAAGGGCAAGCTGACACTTGGTTTTATGGGATGTTCGAATGCGACTTGGAGTGAATTTGTAGAAAAATCGTGTAACAGATTTGTGGTAGAAGAGTTTAATAAATTGTCATAGAATGGTACTACTGTTGAAGCATACTAGGCTAGATTTGAGGAGTTAAGGGCCCTGATGTTAGCTGCCGATCCAACTTATTCAGTGGAGTATTTCATCTCTAGTTTTATTAGTAGGTTAAGAAAGGATATCAAGCCCATGGTGAAGCTCTAGAAGCCACAAACCCTCAGCTTAGCCTATGAGCAAGCTAAGTTGAGAGAAGAAGCTTTAGAGGCTGAGGCTAGTGTTAGTATTAGAAGCTAGGGGTCAAAATCATAGCAACAGTCCTCCAATCCTGGTTGTTAAGCCAGGACAATAATCCTCTTAGATTGGGTATAGAGGGGCAATAAAAAATTCAGTTGGAGGGTACAAATCTTTAGGGGTGTGTTACAAATGTGGTAAGAAGTATACACTAAGACATAAATGTGAAAATCAGACATTGCATAGCATGCAAGGAGCTGAAATGGACAATGAGGAAATGTTGATCCAGGGTCATGGGAAGAAAATGTTGAAATTGAAGAAGTTTATTTGCATTCCATTACAGGGAGTAGTACTTCCAATACTTTGAGAATTTCAGGCCACCTTGGGAATTATAATTCTCATTAATAGTGGGAGTACTCGTAGCTTTCTAGATCCAAGATTGGCTGGGGTAAGCTGGGTTTTCCGTTGCCAATATATTTCCTTGCAAATGGCCACAATATGCTCAGCCAACAGAAGAAGTGTGCTGCTAAATGGATGGTGCAAGGACACATGTTCTCATATGATATCAGGCTGATGAAGATTCTGGGTTTTCCATCTCATTTGATTTCAAGAACTTCGAGTTGGTTTTTCGTATGGACGGAAAATAGATTGAATTGATAAGAGTGCGATATTATCGTTAAGACATCGTATCTATCAATTTAATTCCAATTTCTTCAAATGATTAAAAATACATAGTAGCGAATCGGATCGGATACATAGAAAAAATAATATTTTTATTTTCAAACCTTTGATTTTATAAAAAAAAATTGGTACTAAAATCTACTATTTAGATCTTAGCATCTACTTGCAATAAAAATAAAAAATATGAATTTAAATTTATGATAAAAATAAAAAAATATAAATATAAATTTATAATAAAAATATGTCGAGCGACACACAACCACAGGTGATAATCTTTGTTGGTTGCCATGAGCGTACTTTCCCAGTTTGGGGGCCTTGTTATAAATATGAGCGGAAAGATAGGAATCAGTGCTGCCCTCAATGCAAGACAAAGTACAGAGACAAAGAGGCGCGTGCCTTTCTCTAAACTGGTCTATATCCCTTTGATTTGCACTTCAACATTGCACGAACATTCTATCCAACTTTTTACACATAACTGAAGTCAGGTAGATGAGACATGACATGCCTTCTTGTGCTGGTTTTGTGAGCTCTTTGATTAAAATTCGACTTTTCAGGGAGGCCTCAAGTTTCGAGAGATGAAGAAGAGGAGGATGATGTTGGTGATTTGGACAATGAGTTTAACTACAACGAGGAAATGTTGCATCAAAAAAACCACGATAAGAAAAAGGCATGGCGGTGCACCATTGGCAGCTTCAAGGGCAGGGTGAAGATGTTGATTTATTTTCTGCTTGTAGACATGAAGCTCAGCACTGAATTCCTTGTCCTACCAATGGCTGCCGGTAGGACACTATGGCTTTATTATTGTAGCTTTACTGATGTCATCTAAACTGGGTGTTTTCACCTTGTCTTTAAGAATTTAGGTTCTCTCGTTTGATGTTTCTAGGTTTTCGTATTTGATCTTGAAATAACAAATGAATTAGCGTAAGATTAACTAATCATGTGTACAACTAGAAATGTAGGTTTGGCTGATCATATGCACTTTTGGGGATGGCAGTTTGAGGCTAGATTGGTTTCAGAATCGCCAATCATATGCTTAATTAAGTGGCGACAATAAAGTCATTCTGAAAGATTCGATCTAAGATTCATGAATCATATGCATGATTGGTGATAATGATGCAAGTTGCGACCGGTGGTGGTCTTCGTGCAATTCCTCCCAAAGAACTTTGTTTTAAATCAACTTGATCTCATCTCTCATATGATTGCGGGTAAATGATTTTTGTTTTCCTGGTTCACATCTACATTTTGCATATCAACAGTAATATTTTCACCCCTCCCCACCTCACTTTCGTGCTATCGATCTTTCTGTACTTCATCGTTCCTGATTGATCCAGACGAGTAAAATAAACAAGTATAACCTTTATTTTGTTAGTTCTCTTTGCCTCATGTTTAGTTATTACGATTTCCACCTGATGATCCATCCATATATTCGAAACCAATCAGTTCCTCCGGGATCTGGTAAAAAACATGCAGGCTCACTCATGTCAATCCTGGCCTTCCAGGTATCTGAATGCGTTATCAATTGGTCATTTAACAGTGCATGCATTTGGCTTGTCTTAATTTTGGTATGTTATGAGAGATGTTCCGGTAAGAATCGTGGATCCTTAAATGGACTTGAACATGTACGGGCTTAGCAATGTTGACCGGAAAGAAGGAGTTGGATGAAAACTCAGACAGGTAAAAGCATGTTGTAGATGACGAGCAGATACACCAAAGGAAAAGAAGATATCAAAGAAACTAGTTCAAATGGTGAAAACATGCTAACGTTTGCACTCAAATGTCCGAGAAGTAGCTTTTGTGCATATTGTTCCTGCTCGTTCCTTGTTTCATTTTGATGAGGACCTGAGCATCTGGCCAATCTATTAGCTGAGTTGAACATTTTCCTTCGTGCTCAACAACGGGGTTGCCAAACCACCAAAATGAAGAAGATACCGACATGATTCAAGCTAGGTGCGGTGAAACGGTAGAAATAGTAGAATAGCAGCCACTTCAGCAATCTCTGCATCACTCTTCTGACAGAGCTGATGATGCTTATCAACCTTTGAACGGTGCAGTACCTATTCCTTTCAAGTTCCGACCGACTCAACCTTTACCGAGTAGTAATGATATTCCAACTTATTATCTTTGGTTTCTTCTTCCGCTGTCGTCTGTCATCTGTGAGATCTGGTTTGCTTCGTCTTGGCTTCTCGATCAATTTCCTAAATGGCATCCAATCAACTGTGGACAATACCTTGAAAGGCATGCACTAAGATTAATCATCGTAGGTTCCTTTTCCTCGAAATAAGACATGCAATGTCTTTTTTGTTCTGGAAATTATATTGTATCAAAAAAATCAGTCATCTTACTGACAGATGTGACGGGGATCCCGACTGATATTTTTGTCAGTATAATTGATCCCCTCAAAGAGCCTCCTCTTATAACAGCCGACACTGTATTGTCCATTCTTGCTGTGGAATAACCTGTTGACAAAGTTTCATCGATGTGGACATTTGAAGCCCTATCAGAGTGCAGAATTTAATTTGCTAGGAAGTGGGGGTTTCTTTCTGTAAGAAACAAAATATAGAACCCAGGGCGCCTGTGTTTTACTTTGCTTAAAAAATAGATTGCTTCAAGGACAAAATTCAACCTTCTTTTGTCAAAGAATGCTAGGCAACGAAGGTATGTGGAAAGCAATTTGCTCAAACTAACTTTGAGTGTCGTAAGACATCAGGCAATCAAGTCCTCTGTTCCAGAGATGGTATGAAGAATTGAAAGTGCAGATAAATGCCCTTGTTGCCAAAGTACAAAAAATTCCAGAAGGAGGATGGGCAACGTAAGATGGCACTCCTTGGCCTGGAAATAATCCAAGAGATCATCCTGACATTATTCAGGTGTCGGTGCCTTCCCCATACACCTTTTGTCGTCATTTCATGTAGCATTCGTCTTTGTTCTCTCGCTCTTTCAGTGCCAAAACAAAAGCTGTTTTTTATGGTGCAGTGGATGGCTTGATAAAGATGCTACATCGATGTTTTGACTTTTCCCATTGAGAAGTGACCAGGCTTTGGGCATTAGAAAAAGTGGTGCAGTTAATGCTCTGATTTGTATCTCGTACCCCATCATATGCTTACATAATTACATAAATTCCAGCATACTTATATGGCGTTCGGCATCATCTTGTGCTGTTCAGATCTCTGTATCTTGTGTCATAGCCAATGGTGCTTTTTAACATGGATTATGATCATCATGTCAGCAACCTTAAGCTCTTCGCGAAGCAATGTGTTTCATGGTCGTTCCTTCCCTTGGAAATAAGACATGCTCTGTTCAGTTTCTACATTGTCTTTTTGGATAGCATAGGTTTGCATGACTGATAATGCCAATCAAAACATTGTCTTTTTGGATGTATCATATTTTCTTGTTAGTCATCATGAAGTTTATATGTCAGACTGTTTACTTATTAATATTTTGTTTTGCAGATCAACTTGAAAGCTCTGAATGGCCATCCAGAGTCCTGTCTAATGCTGCTTTAAAAGACGTGCCTTATATGAGGCTGACTTAGAAGCCAACATTTTTTTTAAAAGTTGATGCAGTTCAAGAAAGAAGGGAAAGAATGGGGATAAGAGTTATGTTGATGAAAAAGGGGCTGTCAAGAGGGTGTAGAACGCATCAACTTTATATTTTGGAAGAAGCTAAAACAGAATTTCCTGCATTTGATTATTATCCATGGCCTTGCAAAATGTCATATGTTTTTCCTTTTAAGAGCAATATGGATGAATGAAGCCTCCTGAGTATATGAATATTTTCTAATCTAGGAGTTAACTGAAATTAACACACTGCTGCCAAAGCTTGTGCTTTACATAAATTATTATTATATATATATATATATATATATATATATATTTTTGATGTACTACACCAAAGTATATACAGTTTAAGATATTACAGGCATGATTTTTGGTTGATTGTTAGGCAAAGAATTTAGTCTGTCTTTTAGTGGGAAAAAAATGCAAGATGGCTTTCTGTATGATTTCTGAGACTCGTGATTTGGTTGTCGCATGGGCACCTACACGGAGTAATACATTTTGTTAGCGCATACAAATGAAAAGTGTTATAGTTCCTAGAAATTTATCTGGACCTGAAACATTAAGAAGATTTGTGGCTGTATGGTTTTATTGGAGCAATATTAACACGAAACTTACTGCTTATGTTATGATTATACATTTCATTCTGTTAATTCTTTCCGCAGTTTGAAAAGCTTTCTGAGCATGTTATATTGGTTTCGATCTCTGAGAAGACGCATAGACTTGATGATTTTTGCTGCCTGTTCAAGCAAAGATTGCTGGTCATGTGATGTTCGCCAATTTTTTATGTTGTTCACTGCAGTGTTGAACTAAGCAATCTTGCACTGGCTAACTGAATTTTGTTTATGATTAAGCTTGGTTCATGTATGTTATGAGCAGGGCCCATTGGCAGGAGCAATCACCGACATCAAGCACATGAAGGCATCTCAGATTTTTGCTATTGGACTTTTGGAGCTTTGGTGGAGGCATCGAAGGCAGCTTATCTGTTTGCTGCGCTGCAAGGACTCCGTTCAATCGAATTTCAATTCATATTCAATCGGATTTTCGATCATTAGGTTAGCACGTCAAAAATAGGTGTTTGAAAAAATGCACCTTCAGGACTGAAAAAAATAGATGTCTGCATTTGAAAATTTTTTTTTTTTTCAGTCCCGAAGGCGATTGAATTTCAATTCATATTTGATCGAATTTTCGATCATTAGATCAGCACGCATCTTCAAAAATAGGTGTCTAAAAAAATGCATAACTGAAAAAAATAGATGCCTGCATTTGAAAAAAAAATATTTTTTCAGCCCCGAAGGTACCTTCGGGACTGAAAAAAATTGAAAAAAAATTTAGGTAACCTTTTCATCCAAAAATGCTCTAGGACTGAAAAAAAATTTTAAAAAAAAACCTTCAGTGTCTAAAAAAAAACATCGCCTTTAATTTTTTTTTTTTTAGGCTCTATTTTTTTTTTTTTTGAGCACAGTGCATGACTCTTTTTTTTTTTCAATTCTGAAGGCGTGCCAAAAAGGCCACGGGGGTCGGTCAGTGTGGTATCAACTGCCAGAAATCTTCAAACGGGTGTGGCACGTACATCATCTCTACGGCATGCAAAGGCAAAAAGAACGCTTCAGAATCAGCAAGCAAGAACTGCTGGTAGTCGGTGGACCTGAGAGGCACGGGTGGTGTCTCAAGCTTTTAGTTATTTGACCGTGCGTGGGAGCCAATACTGCAGCACTTATGAATTGGGTCAGCAAAGGTTACAAGAACATGGAAATGGATTAGCAAATTTTGAGGCATAATGAAAGTTTTCCACTAATGCTCAGCCTGTCGGAAAAGAAATTTTGCCAAAACTCTTTTAATAATTATATTGGCACTTATGAATTGGGTCAGCAAAGGTTACAAGAAACGGAAATGGAACAGCAAAATGAATTTTTTTATTAATAATTACACTGGCACTTATGTATTTTTTAATAATTACATTGGCACTTATGAATTGGGTCAGCAAAGGTTACAAGAACATGGAAATGGAACAGCAAATTTTGAGGCATAATGAAAATTTTCCAGTAATGCTCAGCCTGCCGGAAAAGAAATTTTGCCAATATTGGCCAGAAAACGGGGTCAGAGGCTCGCTAATAAATGCTTCTATGCCGCGGACAAAAGAGAAGCCTATTACGGTTCCGCAAGGACAGTGCAGATGTCAGAGTGCGTGCATGCACCAAATTTACCATTCACTACCTAAGAGCAAGCCTCCATAAACCCTCTTGCACATTGCTTATCACCTGACGAGAGCTGCGGCTTGGTCCGCTCGTGTGAGCCAGATAACACAGCTTTTGCGTAATTACAACAAACTATTTCAACCTTCAAACACCCATCCGAAGGTCATCAACATACGAACCAGAAAGTTAAATAGCACAAATCCATCCGGCCATTGCATGCCTTCACACTTCATTTAGATAGGGAACTAGCTCGCGGAGATTGGCTCTCGGAGCCGGAGCGCAGCACCCCAAAAATATATATATATATATATATATAATATATAAATTATATATATATAATATATAATTTATATAATTTAATCCGCCCATGCCTACTGAGCACCACTCTGTTACCAAGAATTTTCCTTTAAATAGCAGCCACACACCACACACAAATAGCTATGGGCCTACATTGACAAAGTTTTACAAGAAGGATCGGAGATTTTAATTTCGCAGCCCATTCGGCTTTACTACGTTGTTCACCAGTACAGAACCACTACCAATTTGAAACTCCATACAATATTTTAAGTTTGCAAAACCCTATAACTTTCTTGAAAATGACCAACAAATGTAGCCAGGCTCCTCTCAGCAATATCTTACATCACAGAAAATTCCTGTGGACCTCCAATTAGCAGTTTCTAGAGCTTCATCATAAGAGCAGAATTAATCCCAACAAAAAACAGTATAAAAAAAAAGCATCAATAATGCCAGTAGCATCTGTTCATCCATTATCAAACAAGCTGTTATGAAGGATGCTTGATGGAGTGCCTTCCGTCATTCTCGATGGGAAAACACCTGCCACTACAATGATTTCTCAAGACCTCAACTTTGGTATCAACGTGTTGAGAGGATGTGATGCGAATCGACAAAGTACAGCCGATTCAGAGACGTATCACTACACAAAACTCAAAAAGTATTCATTAACAGTTCTATGACGGAACACTTAATTCACAATGTACTACAACATGACCAACGAAAAAACATTATAACTCTTATTATGCTGTTTCAGCAACGAAGCATAAAAATTATTAAGACCAACGATAAATGAAGAAAAGAACTGAAATGAAATCAGAACAAATTAACAGGCTGAAATCTCCTCACATTCAACCATGTCCTACCAGACAAGCATGCATGAGAATTTAATGAGAAGCACAACCATGCCATTAGTATTCATTTAGCATATTAATAGTAAATTTATTCTTGCTCCCCAACGCAGCATGATCTCAGTCCTGTTAACACAATGCCTGCACATGATATGCACTAAACCAAAACTACTATTAATACTGATGCTCAGTGAATTCTGGCCCATTCAAAACAAAAACAAATAGATACTCAGACATCGTTCTGGATAAGCCAATTGATTCTCTATTTACACACACAGCATCTGCACTTGTAATTAATGCAAAAGCAGATTTCAAAAAAGTAACACCCCTAAAAGTATGCCAGCAATCGTTATCTGAAACAAATTTCAAATTAATTATCACATACAGCTTATTCCCAATCCACCACTTAGAGCATTCATGTCTTGTCACTATCACTTAAAGAAAACAGAATTTACTAATTTTATTCTGATTGAAAATTAGTTTACAAAAATACCAAAGGTTCCCCTTCATTGCAACACAGTTTATAATGTATAGGCTTAAATATTCACAACAAAAGTCTTGTAACCATTCAAGATTAAGTTGCATGCAGATTGAAGGTCCCCTCCATATAGACACATTTTTTCACTGAATTAAAAAAAAAAATATAATTTCAACATTGAGCAAGTGTATGATTGCTAGAAGAGATTGAAAAGCATATTATAAGTGCGGGAAAACTTTGCGAAATTTGAAAATTTAACTCAAATGACATGTTTTTATGACTTAAATGTCGGACAATGAAAACAAACTCGTCAAAAATATGAACTCCACATCATAAAACTCAGTCAACAAAAAAATTCAAGTAAAATTCAAAGCGAATGTCTAAAATCATAAGTATTTCTCACATCAATACTGGCTGAGTATGTAGAAATGGCAGATAAGTCAAACAAGAGATACAGGCAGACAGCAGCAATATTACCTTAATATAAAGTTCATGAACCTCTTGGAAGAAACTTTTTATCCCATCCTCATTACGAGAATCATGAAGCAGCATCAATCTAGTGTGTATGATACAGTTGATCAAAGAAAACAGAAATTGCACATAATGGAATATTAAAATAAGCATTGCAAGCCATATATGACAACTGATTTAGTCAAATAAAACTGTTTGGAAACCTAAAAGCTTTCCACGTCAAAGAACATGAGCAATGGAAAATTCATATGGTTTTGTTATCTAAAGGATATTTTCTTTCATGAAACAGAGCGTAATGACCCTGCCTATAATCAGGGTTGCTTCAATAGTATCAATTGGCTCCTAATGAAAAAGGAGAAAATCAATACAGAATCAAGCAACGCATTATTCTTGATCTGTCAAACAGAAAAGCAGGCAATTTGTTTGCATCTCACAACACAACATCTTATATGCAGCCCGTTTCAAAATAAATTTTTGATATTAAACTTCACCATATCTGCCCATCATGTTAAGAATCCAGTGTAACAATGTACTAATGGTAAGGATATGACCTGCAGTAACATACACTGATACCACCAGATCATTGAACCTCTCCACTGCTTTCAAAAACCTGCACAAATTTAGTGAAGACTTGACAGTTGCTAGAGAATGTAATTCAAGAATGAACTACAAGGCCGAAAACTTTATTGTCCGCATTATATGTCAGCCACCATAAAGAAAACACCCTCAAAAATAAATGTCAAACATCGACAACACAGACACCTAAAAACACACTCACATGGCACTTGTTGTCCATGCAAGGTCCTGAACAATATCTAATGCTGCATGTAAAATAAACTGGTGCTGGTGAGCTGCTTCTTCCTTCTGTCACACAAACACCAAAAAGCAAGATATAATGTGGTTGGAAAAACATGACCTACCAAATAACAGGAAAGAGTGTAAAGGTAAGAGCTGCTCGAGGTCGTTGGATAGCAATAAAATAGCAATGACCATGTGTAGGAATATACGAATATAAAGAACATATTCAATTAAAGTTTCGGTGCAAATGTCCATTTCACCAGCTAATCTTAAAATGAAAAATGCTCTTTTCCAAACAAATAACGGTAAGAATTCTAATGGAATGATCTGCTGCATGTTGTTACATAGCAACAAAATAGCAATGACAGTGTATATGAGAATATAATTAAGAAGAACATACTCAATTAAAGTTATGGCGACATATCTTTTTCACCAGCTAATCTTATGGAGGGCTAAATCTGCATCAAAAATAAACCTTTTGGTTCCTTGCCGAGGTTCGCGAAACCATGTTCTTTCATTAGGGCCTGAAACCTTATTTACAAAACAAAATACTCCATAACTAACCAATCTGCTATTGTGCATATCACAAAGCTGTTCCAAAATAAGCAAACTTTTCTTCACCTGTCTTTCTTTTCCCTATATGATTTTCCAAACACTTTAAACAAGTTTGCTTGTGGATTTCATTCTGTTGGTATTTATTCTCTTATAAAAGAATTGAAGAAAATAAATCTGGTCAGACAACAGCTGAATAAAAAAACATTTATGATCCATCATACCCCATTCATTTCCACCATTAAACCTGCAAATGCTGCTTTAATTTCCATTTATCCTAGAGATTGTGGCTGTTTACTCTCCTATCACTGTTCATGGCAAAAAGTATATGCATGCACCAGCAATTATCTAATCTCAACAGAGAATAATTATTAAAGAATCAAAGAATTTACTACATACCATGCAGAATTAAATAATGACCAAGGGGATAAATGCTATCTTAAAATAATGTTTAATATGGTTCTTGCAGAGGTTATTAATATTATTAGTTGTAGTTATGCCAAGCCCTCTACACACCGTTTACAAGGCTCAAATCATTACAGCAATGTGCAGTCAGTAAAATAGCATGGATCCGTAATACGGGCGAAAAAACTATACACGAAGTGCCGAATACATTTCCATACCTTGCTAAAACAGATGAATAGCTTCCAGAGCCACAAAAGTTTACTAAAACAGGATATATCATCTATTCGCAATCTCAGATACATAATTTCTGCCAACATCATGTGCATGCCATGAAACATTATTTACAACCCTTTGTGGCGCTGTTAGGTTTGATTTTTCTTTTCTTTTCTTTTTTTTACAAGCCTAATTTTCAAATAGCCATTTGTGGTTATTCTAGTGCAGAGTAACCTAGCGCTTAGTGGTAGACAATAGTTAGTTTTGTATTCCTCCTTGCCTTTTCTTTGTGCTCTTGCAAACACATTTTTGCTAGACACAATGCCGACAATTGAACACTTCTGTTTCCTTTGACTAGCATTGGAAAATGTGCCCTCTTTGATATTAGATACACTCAAGGGTTGCATCCTATGTTGGTGCCGGACATGTTATCATGGGGTGAGTGTTTTCCATACCAAAACACCTATGGGGTGCCTCCACATGCCACACACCAAGGCTAGCCCTCCTAAGTTTTTTCTTCAAACATACATACAAATGCACAACGATCCAGCCACATAGCCAAGCATGCACTTCTGTGCCCTTTTTTGGCAACACCACCAAACCACATACATGTGACACCCTCAAGTGCCCGCAAGCAACCCAACACCTCGAGATAGTATAGATACTTTCCAAGAGTGCTCCACAACTACTCACCCTTGTGCCAATTCCAAGGCTTTGCCCTAGAAGCCAAGTACTACTCTCTAGATATCACGATGGCCAGCAAAGTACTTTCATGCCACGATATATCCACTTTGCCACCTTCGTGAATGGACAGACCAAGGTCACATGATACAACCATGCAATGCCATTGTTATGCATGTAGCTATAAGCACATGGTCCACTAGTGTCGCTCAATCGAACCACCAAGCTGACATACCCCATAGCTTCTTGAAACCACAATTAACCATGCATGTCTGAGCCCTCCAAGATTCAAAAATTCAAAGCTCCTCCAAGGCTCTCGTACCACGACCCCTATCTTGCATTCTTAGCATGCCTTCTTATCCATGGCCCTGCTGCTCAACAATGTTCATGGCCTATTCGCACATTTTTGTGCATTATCATGATACCATAAGAGCCCATAGCCATACCGCCCAACATTTTTTATTTAGGGTCTGCTCACACATCATTGCACATTGCCACTATATTGGCATCAAAGTTTGCCCATCAAGTAAATATATTCAACCTGTATAACCTTTGCACCACACTATTCTCTCCTTGGCATGACTTGCTTGGTCGTTCTTGATCCTTGGCCTAACTCAAAGGCACATGTTTCGACCAATAAATCTTACACCACATGTGCTCCATGATTGATCAGGTCCTATAGATACCTGTGAGACATCATAGCTTGCAATACTAATGAGATTTTCTAGCCAAAGTAGCACAAACCCTTGTCAGTCTAGTCCTCTATAGCCATGCTTCACTATAGAGATCAAAATATATAGGATAGCCTGGACAACTCCCCGAGGTAAAACCTTGTGGATATCTCTGCCATGCAATGTGGCTAGCTAGTCTAACCAACATTGCCTCGGACACCTTTGCACGAGACTATCTGAGCATGGCACTGCCTTGCCCTGCTATTGTGCCATCGTGCACCCATGTCGTACAAGTCTAAGAGAGTTGAGAACGCATCTAAAGCCCCACCCATCCTCAATCCATGAGGAAACCTTGAGTGTCCACATATCTTGGTGGTCCATGGCCATGACAAATATCATGTTCCACAAGTGTCCCAACATCATGCCACAACCATGCTGCACCACGGCTAACCATTGCCTCCTCAATATCCCAACCAGGCATCCACCAGCTCTCCACCTCGGGATATTCCAAAGTTATCAAGAAGCATTTCAACTTTTGGGACATGCAAAATGCTTCATTGTGCCATGCCACGCCCATGCAAGCACCCGCATACAACGAGCCTTTGGCCACATCCATGACAATGTGCCACACACTAGCACCAGGTTTGATGTATCATGTTGTTCTAGGGCTTGGCACTTGTCATGCACTAGCGTGAAGCCCTACCATGTTGCATGGAGGCTAAGCATGGTAAGTATTAGTCCATGCCTACTGGCACAGATGGCCTTTTAATCTATATATTCACCCTTTTTTCCCTTGCAGGACCATCCTCGAGAATTAGAGTGCACTAAAAGGCTTCCTTGGACTAAATTCACTGCTTGAGAAGTATATGTAACCTGATCATCACTTCATATGGAAGAAATTGAAGACACTCATATCTCCCTCTTCATGATTAGGTAGTTATTCTTACCAAAGCCTCGACTACGATGGAATAACATATCCTCTCATCTAAGAATCTAGTAGCTAATTCTCCCACTCAGCTTATAGGAAAGTTAAAAAAGTAACATAACCAATGGAAGTTCTTGCAAAAGTGGGCACCACCATCTATTCATTTACGGGTGAGGACTAAACCTAAACAATTTATGAGTGTTGTAGCTTAAAAAGTGCTCAACAACGGGGTTGCCAAACCACCAAAATGAAGAAGATACCGACATGATTCAAGCTAGGTGCGGTGAAACGGTAGAAATAGTAGAATAGCAGCCACTTCAGCAATCTCTGCATCACTCTTCTGACAGAGCTGATGATGCTTATCAACCTTTGAACGGTGCAGTACCTATTCCTTTCAAGTTCCGACCGACTCAACCTTTACCGAGTAGTAATGATATTCCAACTTATTATCTTTGGTTTCTTCTTCCGCTGTCGTCTGTCATCTGTGAGATCTGGTTTGCTTCGTCTTGGCTTCTCGATCAATTTCCTAAATGGCATCCAATCAACTGTGGACAATACCTTGAAAGGCATGCACTAAGATTAATCATCGTAGGTTCCTTTTCCTCGAAATAAGACATGCAATGTCTTTTTTGTTCTGGAAATTATATTGTATCAAAAAAATCAGTCATCTTACTGACAGATGTGACGGGGATCCCGACTGATATTTTTGTCAGTATAATTGATCCCCTCAAAGAGCCTCCTCTTATAACAGCCGACACTGTATTGTCCATTCTTGCTGTGGAATAACCTGTTGACAAAGTTTCATCGATGTGGACATTTGAAGCCCTATCAGAGTGCAGAATTTAATTTGCTAGGAAGTGGGGGTTTCTTTCTGTAAGAAACAAAATATAGAACCCAGGGCGCCTGTGTTTTACTTTGCTTAAAAAATAGATTGCTTCAAGGACAAAATTCAACCTTCTTTTGTCAAAGAATGCTAGGCAACGAAGGTATGTGGAAAGCAATTTGCTCAAACTAACTTTGAGTGTCGTAAGACATCAGGCAATCAAGTCCTCTGTTCCAGAGATGGTATGAAGAATTGAAAGTGCAGATAAATGCCCTTGTTGCCAAAGTACAAAAAATTCCAGAAGGAGGATGGGCAACGTAAGATGGCACTCCTTGGCCTGGAAATAATCCAAGAGATCATCCTGACATTATTCAGGTGTCGGTGCCTTCCCCATACACCTTTTGTCGTCATTTCATGTAGCATTCGTCTTTGTTCTCTCGCTCTTTCAGTGCCAAAACAAAAGCTGTTTTTTATGGTGCAGTGGATGGCTTGATAAAGATGCTACATCGATGTTTTGACTTTTCCCATTGAGAAGTGACCAGGCTTTGGGCATTAGAAAAAGTGGTGCAGTTAATGCTCTGATTTGTATCTCGTACCCCATCATATGCTTACATAATTACATAAATTCCAGCATACTTATATGGCGTTCGGCATCATCTTGTGCTGTTCAGATCTCTGTATCTTGTGTCATAGCCAATGGTGCTTTTTAACATGGATTATGATCATCATGTCAGCAACCTTAAGCTCTTCGCGAAGCAATGTGTTTCATGGTCGTTCCTTCCCTTGGAAATAAGACATGCTCTGTTCAGTTTCTACATTGTCTTTTTGGATAGCATAGGTTTGCATGACTGATAATGCCAATCAAAACATTGTCTTTTTGGATGTATCATATTTTCTTGTTAGTCATCATGAAGTTTATATGTCAGACTGTTTACTTATTAATATTTTGTTTTGCAGATCAACTTGAAAGCTCTGAATGGCCATCCAGAGTCCTGTCTAATGCTGCTTTAAAAGACGTGCCTTATATGAGGCTGACTTAGAAGCCAACATTTTTTTTAAAAGTTGATGCAGTTCAAGAAAGAAGGGAAAGAATGGGGATAAGAGTTATGTTGATGAAAAAGGGGCTGTCAAGAGGGTGTAGAACGCATCAACTTTATATTTTGGAAGAAGCTAAAACAGAATTTCCTGCATTTGATTATTATCATCTCATGTGTTATATTATAAAAAATAAGATCCTTCTTCTTTACATTTTAAATATTCCACACACCCACTTCCATCCGGGTCTTTTCAAGTATCTCTTCTTTCTTCACACCTTCACATAATTTCTAGCCCCTTTCCCTACCAAATTCTCAGCCAATCCTCAATGGACATAGCCATAAATTTCTGATCTTTCCTTTACATCATATGAGATACTCATTCTAATACTAAGTAAACATTACATTTCCATTTTGCAGACCAAGGAAGCATTAACTTTCAAAAATAATAAGCAATAAAAAAAGTTACAATATTACCCCATGAAAGATTTATATAAACCAAAATTAGTGGAAAGAATGATATCACAAGAAAGTAGGATTTGTCTATCAAACTGATGTCCAAAGGAAATGCCAACTATCACCAAACTAAGCCGCTTGTTCAACAAGATATGCCTACCCTCTGATCTTAACTAGCAAGCCCTATTCCATCATCTAGTTGACTATACAGATGAAAGTGATCCACCAAAGTTTGAGAATGTTCAGGAACAACTCTCAAGCTAAAGTCAACCTCCAATCAAATGCTACCAGATAGCCATAATAGATCAGGCAACAAAGAGGATCACCATGAAATCTAGAAGGCCAATTAGAGGAATTTGACCAAAAAAAAAAAAACACGAATAGGTCTGCAAGTGTTGCAGTTTAAGCTTCAGGAAACAAGAAGAAAACCTCCAAGTATCCTATAGAAATAGAATCTAGACAAAGACAGAAGAAGTAGAGTACAACATGGGGAACTATGTATTCATCTTTCAGCTGCAAATCATAAGGAAAAAGTCAAAATTGTCAGATTGAAACACAATTCCTTGGAAGAGTAGTCCAACAACAAATCTCAAAGTCAAGTAAAAGCTTCAACGGAAGGAATTGCCTTCAGAAAAGGAGCTACCTCCTTATTGGAGATCAACTACATGTGTTCATGCTTCTATATGAAGAGATAGCACTAGATAGAGAGAGGGAATAAGGCAAGAGAGGGAGAGAAAACAAAATGGAGCAAAAATGTTAGTGTGCCAGCCAATGTCACCCAAATACCAATATTACACATCTGAACTAACTATACATAAATCCATCAAAAAATACATGTGGATGTACAAGCACAGTTTCAGAGCTCTTTACCTTGCTAATGTGCCTACTTGATATCATTCTTGCAAATAAGAAAGGAACTTTCATGTCCATCAATTAATGAACTGAAGCATTGGTTTGCATTGATATGATGCCATCATTATTGCTACAATCGGCGTAAAAGAAAGAAGAATGGCATATGAAACAAGAATAAATTCTGAGGCAACAGAAGCCATACTTTAGGTGCAGATCCCACTTCAGCTTCATAGATAGGAATGTCATTCCTACTGACAATTATAAAGCATGCCGTGTTTGCCATATGTGTTCAACAGAGAGCAGAATATTGGCAACCTGACAAGCATCCAAGTAAGCTAGGGTAAAGGACAAATTGAAAGGAGTCAGGAAATTAAGCTATAACGTGAAAAACATCAGCATTTCACTATCCTCTAAAACTACCTCCAACAATGATAGAACTCAACCATTCAAGGAGGGAGAAGGGTAGAAAAGATCGGGAGCTTTTCATAAAATTTTATGATACAAAAATTTGTCACAGACAACTGCGTCATAGAAACAAGGCATGTTGAGCGAATATTTGGCACAACTTTTTTCACAAGTTAGAAGATCTGAGTGGAAAAATAGTTCTAGCTCATGATGCAGCCAAGCAAAAAATTATCGTCATCGGAACCTCGAGGAGATCCCTAAATGAAGATATTAACACACATGACCTAAAAGAAGAAAGAAATATCACATCGAGACATACGATGAAATTAAAAAAGCATCACGGCCGAGAATAGGAAGACCTTTTCTTCTTGTTTTTGTTCTTCTTATTCTTTTTCTTTTGCCCTCATATTACACCAAGCGGATGTCTTGGACCGATTTCATGCCCACATTACGATAAGCCCTGGTTTTGCTTATAGTTTATATTTCGATTGGGATCGTCCAGCCACATGTGGGTGAAATAATACCATGCCATGACAAGCATCAGAACAGAAATAATACCATGCCATGACAAGCATCAGAACAGATGCCTCTCCTCGATGGGAATCCATAATTGGGGAAAAAATGCGACAAATGTTGCGAAGAAGGAGATGAAAGGGAGAGGAGGAGGAAATTAATTATCAGATCTCGTCTGCTGCGAGGCAAGGAGTGTTAGCAAACCTGGTTCTGGCGAATTGAATTGATATGATCTCTAGACGAATGGAGAGAGCGGATTCCGAAAACGCTAGGACTTCAATTTTGCCGAATGGAGATCCAACAAGGGAGATTCAGATGATTCCAAAACCCTAAATATAATTACTGAGGGATAAAATACAAAAAGAGAGAACTATATATATATATATATATATATATATATATATATATATATAATTTTATTCATGAGAGAGAAAGCTCAAAATTTTTAAAATAAATAAATAAATATATATTTAAAAAAATATCAAAATATATTAAAATTTATTAAGATATATTGAAATTATCTAAATATGTTAAAAATATCTAAATATATTAGAAATCATCGTGTATACCTATTAAACAAATATTTGAAAAAACTGTATATATCTAAATATAATAATAATTACCATACAAAAATATTTAAAAATTATGTTAAAATTAACTTTAAATTTTTTTTTTTAGAAATATTTTGTTTGTAGAGACAAAGACTCAAAATAGATTAAGTATGAAAAAATATTTTATAAAACTGAAAAATTTTGCTCCACGCACATAGAGAAAAAGTATCTTGAAAAAAAATTAAATTTAAGTAAAAATATATTTTGAAGCCAAAAAAAATTATCAAAATGTCAGAGCGACTTTACCAAAGTGATGCAAACGGATAAGCGTTACGTACAACGAAACAGGAGGACTACAAGAACGGCAGCAGCAGGAGGTAATTGTCCATTATCCTTCCTTCGGGGAAAAGTTGGAAAAAAAAAAAAAAAAAAAAAAACGAGAGCGAGCCTAATTGAGATGGGCATCGTCGGCAGCCATCCATTCCACCAAATCCGGTTGCATACGAAAATTCAAGATTACACTTGAAGAAACTCTAGGAACATCATTATGTTATGAAGCAGTGCTCGCGGCACTGGTCTTCGGTACATGCACGGCGGTCGGCCGTGTCCTCCTTGGAGGCGATACGTAACTTCCTGCAGACGCTTGTCGCAAGGTCTTCCTTCCAAGAAACTGATGAGAATATTTTAGTCTTTTTAAAGTTATCATCAGACGTACCGTGATTTCATTTCATCATTATTGTATCAAAAGAAATGAATGGCAGGATTATATTTGGCCAAAAATCCAATTAAATTAAAGATTTTTAAACTCTAATAAGAAAAGAGGGAGATGGAAGGGACCGGGCCTCCTAGGGGTGGGTGCACACACTTGCGAGGAAAGGCGCTGGCAAACGGGAGGGAGACGCGGTGATGATGTGATGCGAGGTTGATGAGCACCGAATCTCGAGCATCGTAATCAAATTCCATCCACGGTGGTACTTGCTGCTGGCACGTGGCATCACGTTTCTTTCCCCGCCAACCCCCGGTAGGGCGGTAGCAGCCCCGGAATCGGACAAAACGAAAGAAACCAGGAGGCGAGCGCGGAGAGTCGGAGATGATGATGGAGATGGTCGATGGGTGCGGGAGGAGAAGGAGATCATCACGATCCATTGCTGTGATGCTGTTCCTTCGAGTCCTCCTTTGCTCCTCCTCGCCGTCTCCATCTCAAGTCCTCCCTCCTCTGATCATCCGGCAGCTCCCCCGCTCTTCGTCCAGCAACAGTACAAAGGAGGCCGTGGTCGTGTCCGTGGATGATTTCGGAGCAAAAGGGGATGGCTGTAGCGATGATACCAAGGTACCCCGTCGATTTCTGTTTCTTTATTTTCTTTTCCCCCATCTTTTCTACTAATTACGGGGAAAAAAAAATCAGCGACTAGTGGTATTGGATAATGATGAGATATTTCGTTTATAGGAGGGTGCTTCAGTTTCTTTTTTTTGGGGCTTAAGAATAAGAATCTGCTGGAAGAGTAGCAGACTGATTAGATTGGCAAGAAAAGGGATGACCGACAAATCCTCGTGCTCTGTTTACTTTTCACTCTTATTTTTTCCTGAATAAATGGCTCTCGAGCGGGGACGTGCATGTTGAATTTCTCTTTAATAATAATGGTAATTCATACCGAACAGAACCCAGGTAGGTACTTGGGATAATTTGGACAGGTCTTACCGTGACCAGACCCTCATCTTTAGTGTGCTTGCTGTGGATTTAATTTTTTTGTGTTGGATAAACTTATATCAGTTAAATTTTAAATTTTTAAAGATTAAATATTTAAACTGATAACCACTCCGGATATGGTTCAATAGAAGAGCATAGCAATAGCAATGTCAGAAATTTATTGAAAGCTATTGATGAACAATTGAAGTCTTCAGTTAAGACCCTAGCCAACATCTTTATGGTAAAGTTATCATCAATGAAGCTCACCAGTGTTCGAGATGTGCATGAGCACACCATGCAAATGAGGGATATTGCAGCTCAATTAAAGTCTCTTGAAGTTGAGATGTCTGAATCTTTCTTTGTGCACTTTGTTCTGAATTCATTATCGCAGCAATATGGACCTTTCAAAATATCTTATAACACAAAGAAAAATGGTCAATCAGATCATGTGTGTTCAAGAAGAAGAAAGGCTGCTTATGGAACTCGATGAAAGTGCACATATGGTAACACAAGGCCAAGCAAAAGAAAAATGGTAAAGCACCCATTCAGACTAGCATGAAGAAGTCCAAATGTCTCTTTTGTAAAAACAAGGGGCACATGAAGAAGGATTGCGTCAAGTATAAGCTTTGGTTGGAAAAGAAGGATAAGCCTACATCTCTAGTTTATTATGACTCTAATATGGCTGATATTTATCATAATACTTGGTGGATTGATTTTGGTTCTACAATCTATATTTCAAATACCTTATAGGGCTTTCAAAACCATCGGAAACCAGTGGGCAGTGAGCATTGCATCTGTTGGGTATAAACCCCGCTTCTACCGAAGTTCAGTTCGATGCTCAGCTTAACACAATTGGTAGCCGTGGAAGAGCTCCTTCGGACTCCCAATGGCCGGATCTTAGCCGAACCCCTCCAATCGATCGGACTCCTCAGCGGTCGAGCTTCTGTCGGACTCCCGCGAGATCCGAACTCCCTCCGCGCTCCTCCAGCAATGAGAACCAAACTCCTCAGCGGTTGTCCCTCGGCCGAACTCCTCAGCGGTCGATCGAACTCTTCAACGGTCGTCCCTCGGCCGAACCCCTCAACAATCGAACTCTGGTCGGACTCCTCCCAGACACCTCCTTCGACCGGATTTCTGGATCCCTCATTCAGACGAACCCATGCGGAAGCCGAACTCCTTTCGGACTCTTTCAGCTATTGTTCATCCCGGACGACCCTCTCCAGTCATGTTCTCTTCGGGAGTCCGAACTCCTTCGAAATGGGTACACATCAAAGCTCTTCATTCGGCCCCGAGCGGCTCAGTATCAAGACAGCTGCAGCCATCACCATCAGTCCGCTGCGGGCGACAGCGATCCGCTACCAGGCGGTGATGGCTGTTACCGTCAATCTGTTGCAGGCGGTGCTGCAGATGGCGCCTTCCCTCGGGATTGATTCCACCGAACCTCGAGCAGCCTGCCACCACGCGGCCACAGTTGTTACCATTAAGCTCTGCCTATAAAAAGAATCCTTTAGATACGCAATCTTTAAGCTCTAAGCTCTCCTCTTCTTCTCTAAGCTCTGTGAAACTCATTTTCGAGCACTCTATTCCTGTTGGCCAGAGCTGACTCGATCGTTGGAGGATCCTGCCGGAGCCACCCCCTCCACCGGCTCTGGACGGAATTTTATTTTGCATGTCTCCGGTGGCAACCTCGTCCACCTCCGCTCCAGCTGATTTCGGCGATGACCAGATTCTACGTCAACAGATTGGCGCTAGAAAGTGGGCCCCGAACTCCCGAGGTTCCCTTATTCTTAAAGGAGTGCTCGGCGGCGATTTCTCTCTCTCTCCGGAGATCTCTCTTCTTCCTCTCTAGAATTCTTTTTCGAGAAAAAAATGCCCCTAGGAGAGCCTCGATCCGACGATCAGCGGCCTCCGCAGTCCGATCCCGTTCAGATCCGACCGCTCCCGCTCCAGCCCCGGCAACCCAGGTTCCATCTATAGCCACGGTGGATGCGGAGCAGTTCAATCTGCTCGTCCAGCAGGTTCGTGGTCTCACGGAGGCGGTGCAGGCCATGCACTAGCAGGCCCCAGTACCAGCTCAACCGGCGTGGGATTCTCCAGAGCCATGTGGTCCGGTCCAGGAGCGACCGACTTAGGCTACCTGACCTTCGATCCTCGGAAGGGGGAGGCAAAGGAGGGAGAGCCCTTGCTCGGACCGTGGCTCGACCCAGGGTGAAGCTTCGCACCCATTCTATCAGAAAACCTTGGAGATCAGAGACCATGAAGATCTCCTAGATCAAAGGCTCTTAGAAATGAGCTGACTGATTGAAGAACTTCGTCATACTCCCTCCTCACGTGGTAATGACATTTGTACTGACCCTCCCTTTTCACAGAAAATTATGTAGGAGCTGATTCCGCCGAACTTGAAGCTCCCGCAGTTCGAGAGTTACGATGGGACCACCGATCCAATCGACTACTTGGAAGCCTTCCGGACAACAATGTTGCTCCACGGTGCGTCGGATGCTATCTTGTGCCGGGCTTTCTCCTCTACCCTTAAGGGAGCTATCAGAAATTGGTACTCGACGCTTAAGTCGAGTACCATCCTATCGTTTGACTAGATGAGCCAATAATTCGCGGCCCACTTCATCAGTAGTCGGTGTCCGCGCCGAGGCTCAGATTTCTTAATGGCCATTAGGCAGAAAGAGGGAGAACCCATCCGGACTTATGTCATCTGGTTTAATACTGCTGCATTGGAGGTCCGGAACCTGAACCAGTCAGTCGCCATGGCTGCCCTCAAGGGCGGCCTTCAGAAGAATGACTTGCTGTTCTCCCTGGAAAAGAAGTATCCTAGGGATTTTGCTGACATGCTAGCTCGGGCCGAAAGTTATGCCCAGACAGAGGAGGCCTTCGAGGCTAAGGACGATGAAGCCAGCGGCAAGCGGCGAATCAATGGGCTAGGTAGGCCCACCAAAGAAAGGAAGCGGACTGAAGCTCGATCGCGTTCTCGGACTCCCTCTGGTCGCGGATGAGCCCGAACTCCCCCTCGGGCTCGGAGGCGGGGAAGCTCCGATGGAAGGGCACGCCGAGGTTCTTCCCAGCGTCGAAGTTCTCTCCGACGACGATTTCACAGCTACGCCCCCCTTAACGCCCCGAAGACCCAAGTGCTAATGGAGATCAAGGAACGACTTCCGAGATCAGAGAGAATGCGTTCCCATCCCAGCAAGCATAATTTCAATAAGTTCTGCCTCTACCATCGTGACCACGATCATGACACTGAGGAGTGCATCCAGCTTCAGGACGAGATCGAAGAGCTCGTCAGGCGAGGTAGACTTGGCCGATTCCTGCGAAGACAACCTGAAGAGCGGGAAGGTCGGTTGAGGGCGTTGCCACCAAGCGGGGAAAACCAGCAAGAAGATTGGCCGCCTCTTGGCGTCATCAATACTATCTCGGGGGGACTTCAATAAGGAGAGGCCAGCGGATCCAAGGGATCGGTGAAGAGGCGGAGGACCATGGAACCCGTGATCTTCACCGAGGCGGACGGTCAGGGGATCCAATTTCTGCACAATGACGCGGTTGTAATTTCTTTGAACATTGCTGACTATGATGTACGCTACATTTTGGTGGATAATGGAAGCTCGGCTGATGTATTATTTTACGATGCCTTCTAAAAAATGTCCCTATTCGACGATCGCTTGGGGCCTATGAATTTTCCGCTGGTAGGATTCGCTGACAACGCTGTACTAGTCGAAGGCATAATAACTTTGGCTGTGACGGCAGGGCAACACCCAAAATTGGCCAAAGCGCAGGTCGACTTCCTAGTCGTGAGGACTTCGTCCACCTATAATGCGATTCTCGGCCGACCTGATTTAAATGCACTTCGGGCAGTAGTGTCAACCTATTATTTGAAGATGAAGTTTCCGACGAGTCGCGGGATCGGAGAAGTCAGAGGAGACCAGGCTCTGGCGAGGCATTGCTACTCAATCGCTCTGCATAAGGAAGAACAGCCCGACCCTTATCTTGTTGACGGGCTAGATGTCCGCGACGACCTCACTGAGGAGCGAGGCGAGCCTATGGAGGACCTCGTCTCTATGCCCTTAAATGACGAAAACTCGGAGCACGCAGTGTAGATCGGCTCCAACTTGGCAGACGAGGTTCGGAAACAGCTCATCGCCTTCCTCAGGAGAAACGCGGATATCTTCGCCTGGACCCCAGCGGACATGCTGAGGATTGACGCCGAGATCATAAAACATCGACTGGCTGTCGATCCAAGGCACCGGCCGATAAGAGAAAAGATGCGCCACCATGCCCCGGAGAGGCAGAAAACGATCACCGAAGAAGTGGACAAGCTCCTCAAAGCCGGACTCATCCGAAAGGTTAATTATCCGACCTGGGTCTCGAACGTGGTCCTCATCAAGAAGGCGAATAACAAGTGGAGGATGTGCGTCAACTTCAAGAAGCTGAACAAGGCCTGCTCGAAAGACAGCTACCTCCTGTGCAGGATCGATCAGCTGGTGGACGCGACCTTGGGCCATGAGCTCCTCATCTTCATGGACGCCTTTTCTGGTTATAACCAGATACGGATGGCGCCCGAGGACGAAAAGAAGATCGCCTTCATTATTGACCGTGGTCTTTATTGTTACAGGATCATGCCTTTTAGACTCAAAAATGTAGGGGCAACATACCAGCGTTTGGTTAATAAGATCTTCAAGGAGCAGATCGACCGCAACATGGAGGTGTACGTGGATGATATGCTCGTCAAAAGTCGAGCTTCGACAGACCACCTTGCCGACCTTAAAGAGATCTTCGGTGCACTCAGGAAGCACAAGATAAAGCTGAATTCGATCAAGTGTGCCTTTGGTGTGACCTCCGGGAAATTTCTAGGGTTCATGGTGTCGAGATGCGGAATCGAAGCAAATCTCGAGAAAATCCAAGTCATTCGGGAGATGACTGCTCCGAAGATGATCGAGGAAGTTCAGCGTCTGATCGGAAAGGTGGCGTCCCTGAATCGCTTCGTCTCAAGGTCGGCCGAACGATGCATGCTCTTCTTCCAAGTTCTCAGGCGACTAAAGGATTTCTACTGGACGGCGGAGTGCCAACAGGCATTCGAGGAGTTTAAAAACTACCTTAGCTCACTCCTACTACTAGCAAAGCCCGAACTTGGAGAAGAATTGTTCCTATATCTGACTGTCTTTTCGGTGGCCCTGGCGGCAGTCCTGGTCAAGGAAGAAGCAAAGACGCAGCGATCGATCTACTACATGAGCCGGATCTTGAGGGATGCGGAGACCAGATACTCTAGGTTAGAAAAACTAACTTACTCTTTTCTAATTGCTGCCAGAAGGCTCCGATCTTACTTTCAGGAGCACACTGTAACGGTCCTCACGGACCAACCAATAAAAGCAGTTCTTCACCGAGCGGACGCCTTCGGAAGAATCGCGAAATGGGCAATCGAGCTCGCAGAGTTCGACATCAACTACCGACCCAGGCCGTCGATCAAGGCTCAGATACTGGCGGATTTTGTGCTAGAATGCACCATTCCAATCGAAGCCGAGCTTGAACAGAGCGAGACCAGTACCAAAGCGAGACCGAGCTTGGATAAAGCCGAGCTATCGCAGCCGAACCTTCCCGGGGAAAGCGCCGACCTCCCCAAAGGCTCTTGGGCTCTGCACGTGGATGGTTCGTCCAACTCTGCTGGAGCTGATGCAGGGCTGGTCTTGGTCAGCCTCGGAGGAGTCATTGTCGAGTACGTGCTACGCTTTGAATTCTCCGCGACCAACAATGGGGCCGAATATGAAGCGCTGATCGTCAGATTAAAGATAGCAAGAGAATTAAAAGTAGACGATTTCAAGTCTACAGCGATTTCCAGCTGGTGGTCGGTCAAGTTAGCGGCAGCTACGAGGCACGGAAGGAAAGCATGGTGAGATACCTAAGTGAGGGATTTGACCTCGGCCTTCAACAGTTTCGGCATTCAACATATTCCAAGGGCGGAAAATGCGAGAGCCGATCTTCTCTCCAAGTTGGTCACTTCAGCCTCAGCCGAACTGTCCAAAGAAGTATTTTTGGGAAACTTTGAAGTGCCCAACCACAGAGGAATCTCAGGCCATCCTGCAGACGAAATTCGAGCCCAGCTGGATCGACCCGTTGGTCGCCTACCTTAAAGAGGGTGTCCTTCCTCACGACCGGAAAGAAGCTCGGAAGCTCAGGAATCAGGCCTTCCGCTACGTTTTATATGAAGGCAAGTTGTATAAGAGGTCGTACTCTCTCCCGTTGTTGAGATGTCTCCGACCTTCAGAGGCCGACCTCGCACTGTGGAATGTGCACGAAGGACTCTGCGGAAGCCACGTAGGAGCCAGGTCCCTGTCGCAAAAACTACTTTGGCAGGGGTACTACTGGCCGACCTTGTTTCATGATTCCGTAGAATATGTAAAGAAGTGCGACCGCTGTCAGAAGAATGCCAGCGTGCAAAGGCAGCCGGCATCCGAGCTTGCTCCGCTCAGCGCATCTTGGCCATTTGCGCAGTGGGAAATGGATATACTCGGCCCCTTTCCAACAGCGTCCGGGCAACGGAAGTTTCTCCAGGTCGCGATCGATTATTTCACCAAATGGATCGAAGCCGAACCACTAGCGAAGATTACCGAGGCCAAGATGCAGGACTTCATCTGGAAGTCACTAGTCTGCTGGTTTGGCCTGCCCCGAACTCTTATAACCGACAATGGGCGACAGTTTGCTGGGGCAAGGTTCGCCGAATTCTGCGAAGGGCTGAACATCTTCCACCGCTTCACATCGGTGGCTCATCCGTAGGCCAACGAGGAGGCTGAGGTGACCAACCGGACCCTGCTGCAAGACATCAGGACAAGGCTCGACAGAGCAAAGGGGGCTTGGGTGGACGAACTCTACCATGTTCTTTGGACATACCGAACTACTTAAAGGGCACCGACCGGGAAAACACTCTTCGCCTTGACCTTCGGCATGGAGGTAGTTATTCCGATCGAACTTCTGCTCCCGTCCGCACGAGTCGCGGGCTTCAACGAGCAGCTCAACCCCTAGGACCTCAGAGTTAACCTTGACCTGCTGGAAGAAAAAAGGGAGGAGGCCCGCATCCGGATGGCAGCCTACAGACGGAAGGTGGCCCAGTACTACAACTCCAGAGTTAGGGGTAAGACGTTCAGAATGGGGGACCTAGTGCTTCAGCGAGTCGCCGTCTCTCAGCCTCAGAATCAAGGAAAGCTCGCCCCAAATTGGGAAGGTTCGTATGAAGTGGTGGAGGTCATCCGGTCCGAAATCTATCGTCTGAAGGAGCTCGGAGGAATAGTGCTTCTTCGACCTTAGAACTCAGAAAATCTGAGGATGTATTACCGATAGACTTCCTCTAATAAAACTCCTTCACTCAGCATTATTGTTTTCTGGTGCAAGGATTACGTGATGACTGGAAAGAAACGAGCGAAAGTGGCCCGTTAGGAACAGGAGGAGAACCTCGTCCTAACGCGAGCAAAGTCGAAGGCCTCGTTCACCTTAGACGAGATGGGGGGAGAAGCGCGAACGACGGTCCGTATGTGCTCCTACAGTCCGTTAGGAACAGGAGGAGAACCTCGTTCTAACGCGAGCAAAGTCGAAGGCCTCGTTCATCTTAGACGAGATGGGAGGAGAAGCGCGGACGACGGTCCGTATGTACCCCCACAGCCCGTTAGGAATAGAAGAATGCGAGCAAAGTCGAAGGCCTCATTCACCTTAGACGAGATGGGGGGAGAGGCGCAGACGACAGTCCGTATGTGCCCCCACAATCCGTTAGGAACAGGAGGAGAACCTCGTCCTTAACGCGAGCAAAATCGAAGGCCTCGTTCACCTTAGATGAGATGGGAGGAGAGGCGCAAACGACGGTCCGTATGTGCCCCCACAGCTCGTTAGGAACAGGAGGAGAACCTCGTCTTAATGCGAGCAAAGTCGAAGATCTCGTTCATTCTTAGATGAGATGGAGGGAGAAGTGCGGACGACGGTCCGCATGTGCCCCCACAGTCCGTTAGGAACAGGAGGAGAATCTCGTCCTAACGCGAGCAAAGTTGAAGACCTCGTTCACCTTAGACGAGATGGGGGGAGAAGCGCAGACAACGGTCCGCATGTGCCCCCACAGTCCGTTAGGAATCTCGTCCTAACGTGAGCAAAATCCAAGCCCGAGCTCCGAAGTCTATAGGAGATAGGATCTCCATCAACCTCGGTAGGAGATAAGATCTCCCCCGAGCGCCCGCATCAACCTCGGCCGCAGGAGATAAGATCTCCACTGAGGCAACCTCGATTGCAGAAGATAAGATCTCCCTCGAGTATCCGGGTCAACTTCGGTTGCAGGAGATAAGATCTTCCCCGAGGCAAACTCGACTGCAGAAGATAAAATCTTCCCCTATCGCCCGCATCAACTTAGGCCGCAGGAGATAAGATCTCCCCCGAGGCAACCTCGATCGTAGGAGATAAGATCTCCCCCGAGGGTCTGGGCCAACCTCGGCTGTGAGAGATAAGATCTCTTCCGAGTGATCGAGACAACCTCAGCCAGAGGTAAGATCGGAGATAACCTCGGCCAGAGATAGGATCTCTTCCAAGCGACCGAGTCAACCCCAGTTGCAGATCAGATCTCTTCCAAGCACTCGTATTAACCTCAGCCGTAAAAAATGAGAACTCCCCCGAGTCGACCTCGACTCCAGAAGAGAAGATCCCCCTCGAGTCAGCCTTGGCCGCTGGTGACAATATCGCCCCCGAGGGGCTTAGGGACCTCGACCGTAGGAGTCGAGATCTACTTCAACCTCGGCTGAAGATGAGATCTCCCCCGGGCTTCGACTTCAACGTCAATTTTGGCTGGAGATGAGATCTCCTCCTCGAGCTTCGACCTGAACCAGCACGGAGCCCAGAAGAGGACTTCGGCAGTCGCCCTTTCCGCACTCCCTTCCTTCGAGTTTCGAACTCGAAAGTGGGGGGACTATTGTTGGGGATAAACTTCGCTCCTACCGAAGTCCAGTTCGATGCTCAGCTTAACGCAACCGGTAGTCGTGGAAGAGCTCCTTCGGACTTCCAATGGTCGGACCTTAGTCGAACCCCTCCAGTCGGTCGGACTCAGCGGTCGAGCTTCTGTCGGACTCCCGCAAGATCCGACCTCCCTCCGTGCTCCTCCAGCAACGAGAACCGAACTCCTCAGCGGTCGTCCCTCGGCCGAACTCCTCAGCGGTCGGCCGAACTCCTCAGCGATCGTCCCTAGGCCGAACCCCTCAGCAGCTGAACTCTGGTCGGACTCCTCCTAAACACCTCCTTTGACCGGATTTCTGAATCCCTCATTCAGACGAACCTCTGCGGAAGCCGAACTCCTTCCGGGCTCCTTCAGCTATTGTTCCTCCCGGACGACCCTCTCCAGCCATGTTCCCTTCGGGAGTTCGAACTCCTCCGAAATGGGTACACGTCAAAGCTCTTCATTCGGTTCCGAGTGGCTCAGTATCAAGACAGCTGCAGCCATCATGATCAGTTCGCTGCGGACGACAGCGATCCGCTATCAGGAGGCGATGGCTGTCACCGTCAACCCATTGCAGGTGGCGCTGCAGACAGTGCCTTCTCCTGAGACTGATTCCGCCAGACCTCGAGCAGCCCACCACCATGCGGCTACAGCTGTCACCATCAAGCTCCGTCTATAAAAAGGACCCTCCAGATACGCAATCTTTAAACTCTAAGCTCTCCTCTTCTCTAAGCTCTGTGGAACTCATTTCCGAGCACTCTATTCCTGCTGGCCAGAGCTGACTCGATTGTCGAAGGGTTCTGCCGGAGCCACCCCCCACCGGCTCCGAACGGGACTTTATTTTGCAGGTCCCCAGCGGTGACCTCGTCCACCTCCGCTCTAGCTGATTCTTGCGATGACCAGATTCTGCGTCAACAGCATCTATACGGGAAACAGAGTGCGCTCACTTGTGGAGGCCGTTGGGACATGCGAAATCATTTTAAATTTTGGATTTATCTTGTATTTAGAAAAGACTTTTTATATTTCGAGCTTTTCAAAAAATTTGATTTTAGTATCTAGGCTAGTACCCTTTGGATATTCTTTTAGTTTTTTAGATTCATTATGTACTATATTTTATAAATATGATCTTGTTGGGACTGGTACAATATCTGATAGTCTTTTCAAAATTAACTTGTGTTGGTGCAGAATTTGGTTGACGTTGGATCGAGCGGGAGTTGGGGAAGAAGAGATCGCCGTCGGTGACCTGCAAAATAAAGTTCCATCTGGAGTCGATGGTGGTTGCTCCGGCAGGACTCTCCGACGATCAAGTCAGCTCTTTTGGCCAATAAAAATGGAGTGCTCAGGCAAAAATTCAGCAGAGTTTTTGGAAGAAGAAGAGAGCTTAGAGAAAACGTATCTGAAAGGTTTCTTTTATAGATGGAGTCTGGAGCAGATTGATAGTGATAACCATAATTATCCGATCGTGGGCCGTTCGAGCCCACTTAAAATTTATTACGGAGAGAGGTGTCGTCCGTAGTAGATTGATAATGACAGTCATAACCGTTCGATAGTGGGGTCGTCTGTAGCAGATTAATAAATGACAGTCGTAATCGTTCGATAGTAGGGTCACCTGTAGCAGACTGATAAATGACAGTTGTAACCGTCCAGTAATGGGATCGTCTGTAGCAGATTGTTAAATGACAGTCGTAACCGTCCGGTGTTCGTTGTCGTGAGGTGCCCGTTCGTTAAGATTTAATAGTCGAAGTTCGGAGGAAGCAGGCGTTGGTTGGTGAAGAGCTTTGACATGTATCAATTCTAGAGGAGTTCGGACTCCTAAAGAGAATACGACTAGAGGAGATCATTCGGAAGGAATACTACTTAAAATCTGGAAGTAATCTAGTGGAGGAATCCGGATGGAGTTCGACTGATGGAGAAGTCCGGAAGAAGTTCGGCTCCTGAAAAAATCTAACTGAAGAAGACATCTGGAAGGAGTTCAGCTCTTGGAGGAATCCGACTGAAGAAGAAGTCCGAAAGGAGTTCGGCTCCTCGAGGAATCTGACTGAAGGAGAAATTCGGACTGAAGAAGAATTTTTGATCGAAGCTCTTCTATGATTACCAGTTGCATTAGGCTAAGCATCAGACTGAATTTCGGCGGGAGCGGGATTTATCCCCAATAATAGTCTCCCTACTCTCAAGTTCGAAATTAAATTCGAAATTTGAAGGGAGGAAAAAAAGGTGACGGTCGAAGTCTCCGAGCTTGACCTTAGCTTTTTGGAGGAGGAAGACGATGTGGATGCAGGATCGTCTAATGCTGTAGTCAACCTTTCCTTCGACGAGCTTGCTTCTGACCCATTTGAACCTACCGCAGAGGTGCTCGAATCAGTTCGGGAACCTGAGGCTCGTTTTTCTCTCTATCGTCTTCTTATGAAATGCTTGTTGTGGATGCCGAACTAGGACTTCTTCTGCAAATCAGGATAAGGTTCTGCCTTTCACATTTGACGTAGTCAGGTTGTCATGGAAAAATACGTGTAAGGATTCTCCATCGAGCTTCTTCCTTCTCCACCTCTTTGGTCTACGAGGTTCCGACTTTTGCTCATATTAGGGCGAGGCTTTCCTTCTGTTCTTATCATGGCTTACGGGGTGTGTTAGGAGCGTCGGTAGGGTCTCTCCGTCCATCATGTCTTATATTGACAAGGTCGTCGGCTTTGCTCACATTAGGACGAGGTTCTCCTATTCCTAACGTGGCTTGTGGGGGCGAATTTAGGCCATTGACAGAGCCTCTTTCCTCATCTCGTCTAAAATGAACGAGGCCTTCGACTGTGCTCATGTTAGGACAAGATTCTCTTCCTGTTTCGAACGGGTTGTAGGGGCACCTTAGGGCTATTGTCGGATCCTCTCCCCTCATCTTGTCTAAAATGATCGAGGTCTTCGACTTTGCTCACGTTAGGACGAGGTTTTCCTCCTATTTCTAATGGATTGTAGGGGCACATTAGGGCCGTTGTCAGGGTCTCTCCCCTCATCTCATCTAAAATAAACAAGGTCTTCGACTTTGCTCACGTTAGGACGAGGTTCTCCTCCTATTCCTAACGGGCTATAGGGGTATCTTTAGGGCTGTTGTCAAGGCCTCCCCTCATCTCGTCTAAAATGAACGAGGCTTTCGACATTGCTCTCGTTAGGATGAGGTTCTCCTCCTGTTCCTAACGGACTGTAGGGGTATATTAAGGCCGTTGTCAGGGCCTCTTCCCTCATCTCATCTAAAATGAATGAGGTCTTTGACTTTGCTCTCGTTAGGACGAGGTTCTCCTCCTATTCCTAACGGACTATAGGGGCACCTTAGGGCCATTGTCAGGGCCTCTTCCCTCATCTCGTTTAAAATGAACGAGGTCTTTGACTTTGCTCACGTTAGGATGAGGTTCTCCTCCTATTCCTAACAGACTGTAGGAGCACATTAGGGCCGTTGTCAGGGCCTCTCCCCTCATCTCGTTTAAAATGAATGAGGTCTTCGACTTTGCTCTCGTTAGGACGAGATTCTCCTCCTGTTCCTAATGGACTGTAGGGGTACCTGAGGGCTGTTGTCAGGATCTTTTCCCTCATTTCGTCTAAAATAAATGAGGTCTTCGACTTTACTCTCGTTAGGATGAGGTTCTCCTCCTGTTCCTAATGGGCTGTAGGGGCACATTAGGGCCGTTGTCAGGGCCTCTCCCCTCATCTTATCTAAAATGAACGAGGTCTTCGATTTTGCTCTCGTTAGGACGAGGTTCTCCTCCTGTTCCTAACGGGCTGTAGGGGCACCTTAGGGCCGTTGTCACAGCCTCTCCCCTCATCTCGTCTAAAATGAACGAGGTCTTCGACTTTGCTCACGTTAGGATGAGGTTCTCCTCCTATTCCTAACAGGATGTAGGAGCACATTAGGGTCATTGTCAGGGCCTCTCTTCTTATCTTGTCTAAAATGAATGAGGTCTTCGACTTTGCTCTGGTTAGGACGAGGTTCTCCTTTTTCTAACGGGCTGTAGGAACACCTTAGGGCTGTCGTCAGGGCTTCTCCCCTCATCTCGTCTAAAATGAATGAGGTCTTCGACTTTGCTCACGTTAGGACGAGGTTCTCCTCCTGTTCCTAACGGGGTTGTAGGGGCACATTAGGGCCGTTGTTAGGCCCTCTCCCCTCATCTCGTATAAAATAAACAAGGTCTTCGACTTTGCTCTCGTTAGGATGAGGTTTTCCTCCTGTTCCTAATGAGCTATATTTGTCGTGAAATTAAGTTCGTGGGGTAGTTTTCCTTTATCACCGATACATAACAAAGATTAGGATGTTGGAGTAGGGGGATTTTATTGTAATCAAATTATCGGTAATACATTCGCAGATTTTTCGAATTTCATGGTCGAGGTAGGTCTGCCCTTTCGAGTTTCTTCAAGTAGTACGTCCCGGGTCAGATGACTTCCGTGATCTCGTAGGGTCCTTTCCAATTTGGGACAAGCTTTTCCTGGCTCTGAGGCTGAGAGATAGCGGCTCGTTGAAGTACCATATCCCTTAGAGATAGTGTTGATGATGTCGAAAGGCGATCGATTTCCTTATTGTTCCTCCCTTCTTGGTGGTTCTGGCTGCGGTAGTGTCCTCGATCGATCTTCTCTTGCTTCGGACCGATGTCTGTGGAGCATTGAGGGGGCGTAGTTGTGAATCCTTCTGAGGGGAGAACTTCCTCGTATTCTTCTGTCGGGGTTTCTTTGACGACGAGCTCGAGGGGTTTGGGCTTGCTTGCACTCGGAGGGAGTTCGTGAGCATGGCCGAACTTCATTCGGCCCTCTATCAACTGCGGGTTTATTAGACTTGTCCGTTCGTCGCTCTTCTGCGGCTTCCTCATCCTTCAACTTGAAGGCTTCTTCTGCTCGGGCATATCCTTCAGCCCGAGCGGGCAAATCGACAAAGTTCCTAAGGTACTTCTTCAGGGAGAATAGCAAATCATTCTTCTGAAGGCCGTCCTTGAGCGCGGTTATTGCAATAGACTGGTCCAGGTTCCAGACCTCCAATGCAGCAATATTAAATCGGGTGATATAAGTTTGGATAGATTCCTCCTCCTGCTTGATATTCATCAGAAAATCCGAATCTCGGCGCGGACGTTGGCTGCTGACGAAGTGAGTCGCAAACTGATGGCTCATCTGGTCAAAGGAGAAGATTGTATCCAGCTTTAACGTCGAGTATCAGTTTCTTACTGCTCCTTTTAAGATAGACGGAAAAGCTCGGCATAAGATGGCGTCTGGTGCGCCATGGAGCAGCATCATAGTCCGAAAGGCCTCTAGGTGATTGACCGGATCAGAGGTTCCGTTGTAGCTTTCAAATTGGGAAAGCTTGAAGTTCGGCAGAACGGGCTCTTGCATAATTCGAGGAGAGAAAGGGAGATCGGTGCGGACGTCGTCATGGTGAGTCAGGGCGACGTGGCGGAGTTTCTCAATCCGTCGGTCCATCTCCTGCAGTTTTTGATTGAGAACGTCATCTCGATCGCAGATCTTGGAAGGCTTCCGGCTGCAGATGGAGGTCTCTTTTGGAGAAGAATCACAATCCGAACAAGGATCCTCTGCTCTCTATTTTTTCTTTCCAGGGGCGATGGGTATGCTAGCCCAAGTGCTCATTGAAATCGGTTTCTGACATCCCGATGGCGGGTTTCCTGGTAAAATCGCCATCGGGGGCTGTCGCATGGCCTACACCATTTCAGTGAGGCTTTGAACCCATTGCATCAGCAGGTTAAACTGCTTCGGATCTACCGTTGCCACCGGTGGAGGAGGTTGAAGCATCGGTGATGTAGCAGGAGTGGATGGATCTCGCTCAGATCTGGCGGCAGAAGCCGTAGATCTCCAGGTAGTCATCTTTTTTGGAGGTATTTCTTAGGATTGAGGGAGAGGATAAAGATGAACCTTGAAGAAGAAGATCCATAGGTCGACTGAGCGCTTCTTTAAGAACAAGGGTACCTCAGAAATAGAGGGCCCTTTCTCTAGCGCTAATCCTGTTGGTGCAGAATCTGGTTGACGCCGGATCAAGCTGGAGTTGGGGAAGAAGAGGTCGCCATCGGCGACCTACAAAACAAAGTTCCGTTCGAAGTCGATGGTGGTGGCTCCGGCAGGATCCTTCGACGATCAAGTCAGCTCTTTTGGCCAACAGAAATGGAGTGCTCAGGCAAGAATTCAGCAGAATTTTCGAAAGAAAAAGAGAGCTTAGAGAAAATGTATTTGGAGGATCTCTTTTATAGACGGAGTCTGGAGCAGACTGATAGTGACAACCATAACCGTCCGATCGTAGGCCGCTCGGGGCCACGTGGAATTTATTACGGAGAGAGGTGTCGTCCATAGTAGATTGATAATAAGAGTCGTAACCATCCGATAATAGGGTCGCCTGTAGCAGACTGATAAATGACAGTCATAACCGTTCGATGTCCGTTGTCGTGAGGTGCCCGTTCGTTAAGATTTAATAGTCGAAGTTCGGAGGAAGCAGGCATTGGTTGGTGAAGAACTTTGATATATATCAATTTCAGAGGAATTCGGATTCCTAAAGGAAATACGGTTAAAGGGGATCATCCGGAAGGAATACTAGAAATCTAAAAGTAATCCGCTGGAGGAATCCGAATGGAGTTCGACCGATGGAGAAGTCCAGAAGAAGTTTGGCTCCTGGAGGAATCCGACTGAAGGAGAGGTCTGGAAGGAGTTCGGCTCCTGGAGGAATCGGACTGAAGGAGAAATCCGGACTGAAGAAGAATTTTCGATCGAAGCTCTTCTATGATTACCAATTACATTAGGCTAAGCATCAGACTGGACTTCGGCGGGAACAGGGTTTATCCCCAACAACTTACAAGATAATTCTATTTATAATGCATTGCATGTTCAAAATATAGCAGATATTAAAAGAAGTGTTATAGATGAAAATTCCTCTATTTTGTGGCACTAAAGGTTGGAACATATATCTCTTGACAAAATTAAAAGGTTGGTAAATAAAGGAGTACTTAGTACCCTGGATTTTATTGATTCTGAGATATATGTAGACTGCATAAAGGAAAAGCAGACAAACATGTCAAAGAAAGGTGCTAAGAAGAGTTCAAAAATATTAGAGATCATACATAAAGATATTTGGAGTCCAGACATGGACTCATATGGTCAGAGATATTTCATCTCTTTTATAGACGATTATTCATGATACATGTATCTCTACTTGCTTCATGATAAGAATGAAGCATTAGATGCCTTTAAGATTTTTAAGATAGAAGTAGAGAAACAATGTGGAAAGCAAATAAAGATCATGAGATCAGATAGAGGAGATGAATTTTATGTTAGATACACTGAGGATGGACAAGCACCTGGTCCATTTGCAAGGTTTCTTGAGGAGCATGGGATTGTTGTTCAATGCACCATGCCTGGATCTCCAGATTAGAATGGTGTTGCAGAAAGAAGAAACCGAACATTATTAGACATGGTGCGGAGTATGCTTAGCAGCTCCAAGCTTCCTAAATCCTTATGGACTGAAGCTCTTAAGATGACAGTATATATATTAAATTGGGTTTCAACCAAGGCCGTTTCTAAAACGCCATTTGAATTATGGAAAGGTTGGAAATCGAGTTTGCGACATTACGTGTTTGGGGATGTTCGTCTGAAATAAGAATTTATAATCCACAAGAAAAAAAACTGGACCTAAGGACTATAAGTGGGTATTTTATTGGATATGCCGAAAGATCCAAAGGGTATAGATTCTATTGTCTATCCCATATCACTAGGTTTGTGGAGTCAAGAAATGCGAAATTTCTTAAAAATGACTTGATTAGTGGGAGTGATCAAATTCGGGACTCATTTTCTAAGAAAGATCATTCAGATAGATTGGTTGTCATCCATAACACACCTCAAATGGATGTAGTACAATCAATCATTGAGACTCCACTAGTTGCCAATAGTAATCAAGTAGATCCAATTGTTCAGCAATTACCAAAATATATTGAACAACCGATTGTAGAGCATACTCCTCAAGAGTATGTTGATACGACATTAAGAAGATCTACTAGAATAAGGAAAACAACAATTCTTAGTGACTATATTGTATATCTACAAGAATCTGACTATAATGTTGGGGCCGAAAATGATCTGAAAATGTTTTCACAAGCCATGAATTGTAGTGGATCAGTGCTGTGGTACAATGCCATGATGGATGAAATAAATTCAATGGCATCAAATGAAGTCTGAGATCTTATTGAGTTGCCTAAAGGTGCAAAGGCCATTGGGTGCAAATGGATCTTTAAAATAAAAAAGGATTCATAAGACAACATCGAAAGATATAAGACAAGACTCGTAGCCAAAGAATTTACTCAAAATGAGGGAATTGATTACACGGAGACCTTTTCTCCTATATCCAAGAAAGATTCTTTCCGTATCATTATGGCATTGGTTGCCCATTTTGATTTTGAACTACGTCAAATGGATGTAAAAATAGCGTTCCTTGATGGAGACTTAGAGAAGGAGGTTTACATGAAGCAACTTGAAGGATTCTCCTCCAGCAATGGTGAGCATTTGGTCTGCAAACTCAAGAAGTCCATATACGGATTGAAACAAGCCTCCCATCAATGGTATTTGAAATTTATGGTATTTAAAATTTTATGATGTTATCTTTTCATTCAGTTTTGTAGAGAACATCATGGATCAATGTATATATTACAAGATCAGCGGAAGTAAAATTTATTTCCTCATTTTGTATGTGGATGACATCCTACTTGCAACTAATGATAAGGGTTACTACATGAGGTGAAACATTTTCTCTAAGAATTTTGACATGAAGGATATGGGTGAGGCATCTTATGTCATTGGGATTAAGATCCATAGGGACAGACCTCAAGGCATTTTAGGTCTATCCCAGAAAACCTATATCAATAAAGTATTGGAGAGATTTCGGATGAAGGATTGTTCACCAAGTGTAGCACCCATTGTGAAGAGTGACAGGTTCAATTTGAATCGATGCTCGAGAAATGACCTGGAAAGGGAACAAATGCAAAATATTCCGTATGCATTGATTGTTGGAAGTCTTATGCATGCTCAGGTTTGTATAAGGCCCGACATTGCATTTGCAGTTGGAATGTTGGGAAGATATCAGAGTAACCCAGGTTTGGACCACTGGAGAGCTGTAAAGAAAGTGATGAGGTACCTGAAGGGCACCAAGGATTACATGCTTATGTATAAATGAACTGATAACTTAGAGAAGGTTACTCAGATTCAGACTTTGTTGGGTGTGTTGATTCACGAAAATCAATATCTAGATATGTTTTTATGCTTGTTGGCGGAGCTATATCTTAAAGAAGTGCAAAGCAAAGCTTGACTGCTACTTCTACCATGGAGGTTGAGTTCGTTGCTTGTTTTGAGGCTTCCTCACATGGTGTATGGTTGAAAAGTTTCATTTCTGGGTTTAGAATTATGGATTTCATTTCTAAGCCATTAAGGTTATACGGTGATAATTTAGCTGTTATTTTCTTGGCTAAGAACAACAAAAATGGTAGTCGAAGTAAACACATCGACATCAAGTATTTAGCCATAAGGGAACGTGTTAAAGAGAATAAAGTGGTCATTGAACACGTTAGCACTGAATTGATGATTGCTGATCCTTTAACAAAAGGCATGCCACCAATGGTTTTTAAGGATCATGTAACACGAATGGGACTTGGTTCCATTATGTGATTTTAATGTATGAACTTTCATTATTTGAAACTCTTATTCAGTAAATTATTTTTCTCATCTATGTGTGCACATTTTATTTTTGAGAATAACAATATTTGTTGGATCTGGAATAAACATATGGTTTATTCATTAAGTTGTGATGGACTAGCATTAAGAAAATAATATACATTGTAATACATGGAAGATAATGCTCGTTCTTAGAGGATCTATCGCCATGATTCGTGTATTTTGTTTCTTAAAGGAAAAGGATTCGTGATTTTGGTTACATGGACCAAGTGGGAGAATGTGGATTTAATTTTTCTATGTTGGATTTATCGATAACATGATAACGATAAACTTATACCTGTTAAACTTTAAATTTTTGAAGATTAAGTATTTGAACCAATAACCACTCCGGATATGGTTCATGTAACATCCACGGAAAACAGAAAAGATGTGTACGCTCATTTTTTTCGTATCTAGTTATGTTTGATGGGAATATAAATATATATATATATATACATATATATATGAGATACATTCATGAGGGATCCCTATGCTCAGCAATTCTTAAGGCAATACATCATCTACGTGAGATTGCTAGAGTTTAGAAGAATTCTTAGTGAGATCAAGTACCTAACATCAATGGCTGGAGATCGGTATCCTATTCCTCATCCATGGATTTTCTTTTATTATGCTATTTGATTGATTAGCATAGTTTTGGCATCTTAAGTAAAAATTACTTACACTTGCTTCATTGATAATATTAGCCCTTTTTGATTCATGTTCATGTAGTTTTTTCTTGTGTAGTACTATGCATTAATCATTATTATTATAGGTACATTGTTCATAGCAAGCTTCTGCTACTGATAAGAAAATTTCTATACCCCATATACTGAATATAAATATAACAAAGACTGAGCTACAGTTCCCTGAAATTTTAACTGTGCGAGTTCAGTGAATGAAGTTTCCGATGAATATTATGTTACCAGGCCTTTAAAGATGCTTGGGAGTTTGCCTGTTTATCACCATCAAGAACCATCCTTCAAATTCCAGCAGAAAATGTATATTTGGTCCATCCAATCGACTTTGCTGGACCTTGTAAAGCAAAGCTGACATTGTTGGTATGTCTTTCTAAACTTTTAAAGCGGCATTAATTTGCTATACAAGACTCACCAGGCAAATCTCCCATTTCCCCTCCTTCCACAATGTAATATTGTCTCTTTTCCTGCTTATTATCATCCTAGAGCTTCCATGTGAATAGGTTTCAGGAACCATCATCGCTCCATCAGATCCTGATATCTGGCAGGGGCTAGATCCTCATAAATGGCTATATTTCCATGGAATAAGACAGCTGGTGTTAGGAGGTGGAGGGACTATCAATGGCATGGGACAGGAATGGTGGGCACGGTCTTGCAAGATAAATGCAACGAACGTAATGTCCTGGATAATATGTTTCTCTATGTATGTATGTATGTATGTGTGTGTTTTTGCGTGCTCGCACCCGTGTCTGAATGCTTGTGCATGCATGTCTGCATGCAATCATGTGCTCTTGAAATGACAAAATCTGATGCCACCTTAATTTGTCATTTGCAGCCATGCCAGCACGCCCCTACGGTTAGTGCCCATTTTATATCTCAAGGTGCTTTCTAGGCATGCATGCCCATAATCAATTCCCCCCTCCAGAAAAATGAAAAATATGCATTGGATGCAGGCAGTAACTTTTCATCGGAGCAAGCATCTTACCATCCATGACCTGACTCTGATGAATAGTCAGCAGATGCATATGGCATTCACCACATGTTCTTATGTTCGAGCGTCCCGTTTGAAAGTGGTTGCACCTGCCGAGAGCCCCAACACTGATGGAATTCATATAAGTGCATCAGTCTCTGTTGTGCTTGAAGATAGTATGATTAGAACAGGTCTGTAGCACTATGACATCTAGTTACCTATTCAGCTAAGCTTGAGCCATGATTGTCTCTTAGTAGCTTCCGATAACTTTTTGAGAATAATGGCGGGGAAAGTCCCTTCCAGTAATACTAGATAATTTTTTTAGCATTTTTCACATTCCTGTTTCTTTCAAATGGTGTCTTAGGTCACATATTCAAGTTGAACACCTTGTTATTTAAGAAAAAACTAGTGATACTTCTACGCTAAGAAGAAAAGGCCCTCTTGTTATATTCTAAGCTCTAATTATGCTTAAACTAATTCTCGTATCATCTTGCCAATTATATACTAGACCGAATACTATATATGAATTATATATTCCTCTCATGAAGATGGTCAATTGCTGTCAAAACATAGTCGTTCAATAGCAAGAATTTCTGGCAATATTCTTAGCAAATGTGCGTCAAAGGCTATATACTTTGGTTGGGTACTCAAAAACCGAGCTTAGCTAATGGAATTTTTTAAATCTCAGGTCTAGGCAGTGGATTAAGATAAATGAAACCTGAAAGTTCAACCAACTTCTGAATGACCAAGCAAGTATGAAGCGACTTTTTTCTTCCAAAAAACCTATACTATGACCAAATTACAGAGAACTGAGTAGATTGTCCTACTAAATAAAAAATAAAGTCTTATCAAAATTAAGCCAGTTCAGTACTAACCACAGCTAACAATTGACTGCAACTAAGTTGACTAATACAAAAGCTACCTTCAACATTGTGTTTTCTTCCAGTTGGGGCTTTAGCGTCCCTTGCCCCTCTGACTTATTTTCATATCTTTCGCCTACCCCTTTCATTTTGCACTGTACCAGAGAAGCACTTCATATACATTCTGCAGTTGTTCATTGTTTGTGTTGCGTCCTTTCAGGAGATGACTGCATATCTATAGTCAGCAATTCTTCTGATATCCTGGTTAAAAACATCGTCTGTGGACCTGGTCATGGAATAAGGTAGTATGACTCGAAACTCTTGATCGGTCGGATGGAGAAATATCATAATAACAAGGTTTCTCCTGCTCTTTCCTATTAGCATTGGAAGCTTGGGCAAATCAACAACCTATGCTCAAGTGCACAATGTTCGAGTGGATGGATGCCTGATTACCAACACTGAAAATGGAGCAAGGATCAAGACTTGGCAGGTAATTTACTGGTCCTGGTCCTGCATATAAACATATATACGTATCATGTCTCATTTGGTTTTGCCATATGAACCACAACTGTGTCAGGGAGGAAGCGGCTATGCTCGCAAAATAGTTTTCCAGGACGTTTTGATGAAGAATGTTTCAAACCCAATAATCATCGACCAGTATTACTGTGACTCATCCCACCCATGTAAAAATCAGGTATCGTACATCCACTCCATCTGCTTATCTTAGCGCCAAAGAAATCAATCTTTCTGTTGGTCATGCAATTGCAGACATCAGCTGTGAAGGTGGATGGGATTTCTTTCATTGACATAAAGGGAACTTCAGCAACAGAGCATGCGATTAAGTTCGCTTGCAGCGACACATTTCCATGTGTGAAAATATTTCTGAAAGATATTCATTTGTCCTTGGAGTCTGGTGGGAATGCTACCGCTTATTGTTGGAAGGCGTCAGGCTTCACCTCTGGTTTAGTGTATCCACCCTCTTGCCTGGCAAGTTATGACCAGCGCATGAACCATGTTATCAAGCAAAGTGTTAATTCAAGTACAGGGAAGCTCGATTCATAGAATTGCTTTGCTTGTACCCTATGTACAGCACGACTGATTCAAGGAGTATCTCATGGATCATGGATGGTTGTGATTCCATTTATGGATGCACTGTTTTGATTATTTTTTGGCCCCCCTCCTCCCTTCTAAGGAAGAAAGTTTTGACTCCGGACTAGTTAATCATGCACTCCCTCTAGCATTGGCCAAACTACTCTTAGGCGCAGCAGCAGCAGCATAAACGTATTTAATAGAAGTGCATCTTCGTAGCGACACCATGCAACATAATTAACGGCATATTTAGGCGGGTCTTGGCGTATCTGGAGCCTCAGTCTGGGGTTTGTGCGTAATATATATAGATATCACCAATAAATATATGTTCTCATGCGATATTTTTCACCTTCACCAACAAGCAAGCATCAGAACTGCTTCAACTTTTAATTATAAAGAAAAGGGTTTTTACTTCGCCACCCCCCCCAAAAAAAAAAACAAAAGAAAAAAAGAAGAAGAAGAAGAAGGAAGAAGAAGAAAGAATGGAGCCGGTCCCGGGAGAACCAACCGTGCAGGACCGTCCAGTCCTTTACAAGAAAAACATCATCAAATCTTCGAAACAAGGTGCTAGAAGTCGGCCATCCGGTAGCTATCTAGCCTGAGAAAAAAAAAATCAAAGACAAGAAATACGTAATATGTTCCACAACGTAATATGGCTCCAAGAAGGGAATTACGTGGAGGAAGCCTTCGTAATCAGTTCCTCTTGCGACTTTTAGGGGGGTTGGGGTTTGATTTAGAAAAGGAAAATCCAAAATGACAAGGTAGCTCCAGAACAACCCAATAAAATAAAGAACAAACTTGATTACAGCATGCGCATTGCCAGAGCTCCCTGTCGATCGTTCATCGTTTATTCCTTGCGAGTTGCAGTTCCAAACATCAGAATCTGAAACACGATATGTAAAACAAAGGAACCACAGAAACCATTTGGAAGCAGATAGCTCGGGTGGTTTATCTCATTTAGATGCATGCCGCTGAACAGAAAGAATAAGCTTGACCACAAAACTACATGTCATGAACCGGTGATAAAAGGTGGTCTTGCAAATAATAAAGGTCATAAAATATGGAAAAAATAAACATCAAAATTGTGACCCACTCTGTAAGCCTTCTGGTGCTTTTCTACCGCATGCATCTTCTTAGCAGAACATCAACTATTAGAAATAATGTTTGCAGAACGTGCCCAAGAGCAATGACACGGATCATGTTGGTCAATATTAAATTTCCTGCCATACAAAGATTTCAACTAGCATACGCCGAGCTGTGGGCATCCTTCAGGTAGAGGCAAATCCAAATTCTCAACAGTCCTGAATGTTCTTGGCACCATCTTGTCCACATAAAGTGTGCCATCCAGGTGATCGCATTCATGTTGTAATATGCGTGCTTGCCAGCCAGTAGCATCTACTCTGATGGGACGCCCATCACGGCCCAAACCTGATACTTCAACCTCAAGGTAGCGCTCCACCACTGCCCTAAATCCATCAACACTGAGAGAAGAGAGTTAAATAAGATTTACTGTTCAATGCAGACAACCTACCTTCTGGTTGCAGTTACAGTAACTAGAAAAACTAGTATGACAGATTGGCATCAAAGGTTATTTAACTCTACCTAGTTGATACTCTAGTAGGAAAATTAAATCTCTAGTCTTAGTATTTGACATGAATGTGAACAAAGACCATACATTCCCAAAAATCAGGATACTTTTTGAGAGAAAGGAAGTCCTGCCCACAGTTTAATTATTTAGAGCCAAAAATTTGGGAATGAACCACCCAAGATTCAAATCCAGGTTGCTAAACAGAAGACATCACCATTAGGTCAAGCTCCAATTCACGATGGAGGTCATTATGTCAACGGGATACATCTTTGGTAACAAAAAAAAAAAAAAAAAAAAAAAGAAAAGAAAAGAAAAAACCAACAGAGCATGCCCTGCTTTGCTGTTTGCAATGTTCTGAAGCACCCCTACTTAACCTAAGAGACTGTTTGTTGGAGCCCTATAGGTGGTGATGCACTGTGGCTCAAGCTATAATGCAACTTGAATTGCATACAGTCTACCCACAGTAACTTCATCACTCTTTTCTAGAAAATAGGAAGTGCTGGAGGAGAGAGAGGGAGGATAAGATAGAGGACTGTAGCCAGCATTATAGAGAGGGTGTTCACAAGCATGTCATCATGGTTCTGGTCAGGAAGTGCAAAGAGGACGAAGTCAGAGATCTTGAGGTCACCGACATCAAGGAGGAGATGCTGAGATTACGGGCGATGTTGAGGGGCATGCATTCCTTAGCTCTCAACTTCTCTAACACCGATGTCTCTCTGACCCCTCCCTCTCTAGCTTTGACCATGCCATCCAAACTGCCCACCTCTACTCCAGCATCGCCTTTCTCAATGCTTGCAATGTAGTGTCTTTCTCAATGCTTGCAACGTAGTTGTCACCCACATCGACTGTGTGGGGATGCATGTGGGCATGTGTTTAGTCCCACATCAATTAGGTACTAAATAGATCTTAGATTTATAATACAAGGTCAAGGAACCCAAACAATACCTTCTGGTTACCTTTTTTGGATGAGATCTTGGGTAGTTGCAAATGATATCAGAGCGGATCTGGTCTATGACTTATGTGGATGAGAGGACACCATAGCAAATGCCCTTATGAAGTTAAACACAGGCTAATTATGGTATCTATGATTGGATTTGTGGTATTTATGGTTGGATTTGAACCTGTAGCCTGGCGAGGATGCCAGGATTTAAACAAGGGAGCATGTGAAGATTCATACGTGTGTGCATTCTATCCCAAATCAATAATGCACTAGATAAATTTTGGATACATATATAGGGCTAAGGAACCCAAACAATACATTCTAGCTAGCCTTTTTGGGTAAGATTATAGGTTGTTACAGACAGCCTCCTATTCTTCTTCGCCATTGCTCCTCTCCTCCCCCTCCCTAGACTTTCAACACCATGCTCCCAATGTCATCATCAAGTAAAATTTGTCACGAGGCACACCATCAATGACTCCACCGGCAAACTAGGGAATGGTGATGGTGGTACGGGGGCCTCGAAGTCGAAGGAGATAGGGATGATCACAAGGGGCTCACCAGTGGGAAGTTGGAGGGAGCTCATTGATGTAGAAGATCAGAGGGGACTGGTGTTGTGGTGGTGGTGGGATATATTGAAGGAGAGGGATGAGTGAAGGAGGGAGAGAAGCAAGAAAGGGAAAGATTTACCATGAAATCATGTTTTGGGGAACGTTCGAGATGCTGTAGCTTATCTCATGCCCATTTTAATCGTAGGTTGAGCTATAGTATTGTCACGACCCAGGATCTCACCTAAAAAAGGCTAGTCGAAAAGTATTATTTAGGTTCTTTAATTTTGCATAAGTATTCAAGATCTTTCCAACAAATAACTAGTGTGGGATCATATTCTCGCCTTATTTAAGCCTGACATCCTCATCAGGATAAGGGTTCAAATCTATACAAATACATTCATAAACACCACGATCAGCTCTTAGTTAGCCCTAACAAATCCATGTTGCAGTGTCCTCTAGTCCATATAAATTATGGACTAGATCGGCTTTGATACCAATTGTTGCAATCCAGGAAACTATTATTTAGGTTCCTTAATTATGTATAAGTACCCAAGATCTTTGCAACGAATAACCGATTTAGGACTAAATACATTGCCATAAGGGTCCTTATAATTATTTCTTTCCTTATGTTGCAGCCGGCCCTTATCTCAAACTACAAAATGCAATTGAGACAGAGATATCTAAGTGAGCTGGATAGACCATGCTTGCAGCTCAACCTACAAGCAGGCAAGCTCAACCTACAAGCAGGTTAAGCTGCAAGGTTCCAAAACGCAACTTGCTCAAAAACTCTATATGCTCAAAGGCCAAAATGCTTAAAGCATCCATAAAAATAGAGAAGATCTACTATAATCCCAAGTGCCAAATTTCTGCCAATATACTTCCCATCCTAACAAGACTAAACTAAACACCACCTTGCTCAAAACTTTAAATTTGTTTCCTACTCCCAGTCATTATATAGGACATGTTGCACCTTCCCTTTACTATATAAATCAGCCATGAGTTCAAAATAAAATCATTAACCTCCAGCATTCTCAAAAGGTTATTTGAAGTTGGCTGGAGTTGGGCTTCAAGTCCAGCAAAAGAGCTAGAAGGTCTTATCAATCCTTCAAGTCTTCATATATATATGTATGTATGTATGTGGGGCTTCAAGTCCAGCAAAAAAGCTAGAAGGTCTTATCAATCCTTCAAGTCTTCATATATGTATGTATGTAGAGCTTCAAGTCCAACAAAAGAGCTAGAAGGTCTTATCAATCCTTCAAGTCTTCATATATATATATATATATATATATATATATATATATATATATATATATGTATGTATGTATGTATGTACATACGTACGTACGTACGTGTGTATTATCAATCCTTCAAGTCTTCATATATATCTATGTATGTGCGTGCATACGTACGTACGTACGTGTGTGCGTGCATGCACGTGCGTGCGTGCGTGTGTATATATGCATGCATGCGTGAGATATTATTTGAGGCAGACTAGATAAGGCATCATCAGCAAAAAAACCAATTAGTTTGTATACTTTTACAGACATAAAAGGCATCCTAATGCATGAGGCTCCCACCATTATGAGAGCTAGGGAGGGTTAAATATATGCAATATTATCTTACATACAGAAAGACTGTTTCCATGTTTCGAACCTGTAACACCTAGGTCATAATAGTGCAAATTTAACATTGCACCAAAGCCCCACCCTCTATATGCTGTTATAGTGTTGCAAGGTAACATTTCATCAGGGCAATATAAGATGAAAGGATTGGTCGAGAACAATTAGAGGAAAAAACTGAAGGAACATAAAGCAAATATATTTATGGATTACTAATGATAGTTGTTAAAAAAAATATATGTTATAAAGGAAACTGCAATTAGAGGTTTCAGAAAGCACAAAAAATCAATGACCTCGATGAAGTCACCTAAAGGGTCAGATTCCTTTTTACCTCAAGCATCCTTCAAAGAAAAGTGCAGTTTTGTTGCTCCTCTTCTTCATCTTTGGATTCAGTATGACCTGTCTCAAAGAAAGTAACCGATGATTCATATACAAAAGACAGATCAATTACTTTCTTCGTTTGACATTAAATTACCAGAAGATCAAAAGGGCGGCGGTCTTGTGCTTCAATTTCATTCTTAGGAGCATAACTAATGTATTCCTGTGTGTCCTCCAGAATGATAATCTGCCACAGTAAGAGCGATGATATGTTAGAATGATTGGAATTCCACAAAATTAACCTCTAGTCAGATGCTTAAATTATTAATTACCACCATGGCAACACATCCTTAAAGAGAGGGCTTTGTTTTCCCCTGGTATCAGTGTGCACTAAATGAATGGAGGAAATATAATGAACAGTTATTCAAAAATCAAAACTAAGGATCGTCAAAGCCTTATGAATGGACCACCTGCCCTGCTTTGACTAAGAAATAAGAAGTATGCAATTCCACGACAGATCCCACTCTTCTGAAACAGAAGAAGTTTTACTGATCTTCAGCATCTTTCTACTTTACATTGAGCTAGCGAATTCATGTATTTCCACGCATGGTCATGCATACACAGATCTAGAAAATAAAGTAAGATGCCGTTTGCTGTTTAAGTAAAACAAGGCTATTTGGCACATCATGAAACATTCCCCGAGAGGAACAGCATTTCAATCCATGGCCACCCCACAAGGCGACAATAGATGCCACCTCATTTGGTTTCGAATGGCATGAAGAAATACTATCAGATCAGATCACAAGATTTCTTACTTGGCTAATAGCGCATAATGCCCCTAAAATCAGCGAGCAACAAACTATTGTGAACGAGACCAGTCACTTTAGAATTTAGATTGCTGTCGCAGTTAATTGTCCGGCTGTAGAGGAGCAACGTTCATGCATCACTACCCGAAAAATTCATGCTCGGTCCTAGAAACTCCATATACATACTATCTAGCAAGCAAAGCCCTAGTTCAACTCAATCCCCAGCAAAAGGACGCCATGTGGAGAAGAACCAAGGAAAGATATGATTTTGATCAGACCTTCAAGGGGATGCCGATCTGTGGAGCCGCAAGGCCCACCCCGGGAGCCTTTCTCATGACGGAAATCATGTCGTCGATGATCCTCTGGATCCTCTCCGACCCAATGTCCTCCACAGGGACCTCACCGGCGGCCTCGTGGAGGACGGGGTCGCCGGCCTTCACAATCTCCGGGAGGACCGCCCTCTTCCTGGTGCTGAACACCGAGAACCATCCAGCGGAGACCCTGAGGTCATTGGAGAAGCCGCGTCTGAGCTCCGGGGTAGGGGCTCCGGCCGGAAACACGGAGGGATTCTTGGGCGGGAGCGGGGGGAAGCGAAGGGTCCTGGGACAACGGAAGATTAGGGTCTCGGCGGCAGAGATGGGGAGGAGGCGGTGGATGGTTTCCATGGCCGCCAGCGGGCCGGCGAGAGGAGGCGAGCAACGGACTGCGGAGTGGAGGCTCCCCGTGGGAACATATCCCGCAAACGTCGCTACCACCGCTCAGGCAACCAACATAAAAAATGGGATGCGTCCATGGTCCACCGTTCATCATGCATACCATTGAATCGAAATATATTGAAATAGATCGGATGGTTGTCACGGTGGAGCAGCCCACATCTGCAACTGTAGTGTATGGAAGACAGAATAAGAACACCAGTACGTGACCGGGTTTTCATTTATACAGATAAATTTTTTATAAAAGTACCTTCAATTCTTGATAGACAAAGTTTTTTCATTAAAATTTAAAAAAATAAAATAAAATAACCATCAATTTATGAATTTATTTTTAAATTTTTTTAATTAGATAAGCTGAAAAAAAATTAAAATAATATAAAATTTTTAGAAAGAATTATGTTACCCTAATTTTAATTTTTTCGAGGATGGCATCACCAACGATCTCCTATATAATAAATAATAATAATTTTAGTAAATATATAAGTAATGTATATAGTAAAATGTTTAATAAAAGAATGTTATCGGATTTTGTTAGAAGATTTTTCTGAAGGACTGGTTTCATGAAATAAATCATGAAATAAATCATGCTCGATTTACTTTTCAGGAGTTACAAAACTTAATTCTTCCATCAATTATGATGGACATGCTAATGAAGGGCCTGCCTCTAAATTTTCAGATGGGTATTTATTTTTTTTGAAAATTTTGATAATCTCAAAGTTCAAGCTATTATTGGACTGATTTTGTGAAGCGGGTACCACTTGAAAAATGTAATCATTTTTGATGATTTTTTTAATAATAATTGAAAGTATAAATCTATCAGTCCCTTGATCTGTTGCAAGATTAAGTGCCGGTACACCAATCAAATGTTGAGCTATTTTTTCAAATATTATAAAATTTGTTGCACCGGTACCATCTTCAATAATAGTGTTCAATTTGTACCTAATATAATCATAATATAGTTAAATCTATGTGAGAAAAGAATGTATGAAGTTTAAATTGGTGGGCCAAAATTATTTTACAGATATTTTAGCTATATCATGGCACCGGAGGCAAATCATTTCTTTCACACTGGTTGCACCAAAAATTCTCATCATAAATTTTAACAACAGTTCTACAACCATAGCATAACTTGTACCACCATCCATAGGTTGTCTATCTCTTTCAATTTTGCTTTACATGTGAATTTCATATTCTAAAAAGAAAATAAACTTAGTATCATTTTTTGCATTGTATAATCTTATAAATTAATAATAAAATATTACAACATACCTGACATTCAAGGAGATTTGATTTTAATAATTCTTGTATTGTTTTTCTATTAGCAATTGTCTCATATTGTGGGTCAATAATTATCGGTTGCTGTTCTTCGGCATATGCGATCGAAATGGTTGGAGCTTTTAACCTACATATTTATAAAAAAATATTAATTTTTTTAAAAAATTATGTTAATTAAGTATTTCATGATAAATTTTTTTAAAACTAACCTTTGTTTATAATCATTGATTTCTGATATACCAATATCCATATAAAATTTTGAAGCAGAACATGTCGATAAGTATATTTTTTCTGTAGATGAAAATCATTTTGATTTATTCAAGTATAAAGATATTGGCTTTAATTTTAATAACTTGGAAAGAAGATGTTAAATATCTTTATAAGTTCTAACGGTCATGCCAAAAAAAATAATAACCACAGGACCTTCTCTTTCCTTCTTTCGCACTTTTTTTGGATCCATTTCTTCAGCAAATTTAGTCTATAAAGTAACTAATATGCATACTATGAAACATAGAATGCATTTTTTCATACATAGCATTATTATATAATTTTTAGATTAAAAGATATATAATCAAACAATTATATTCGGATAATATTAGAAAAAAAGTAATGATAAAAATTACTATGAATTCTGAATTTTTATGTTTCTTTTCTGCACCATTTTCTGTCTAACAAATATATGCTCAAGAGGATCCAAAGAAATGATCTGGCCAATGACATCTGCAATGTAGATAATTTATTATAATAAATATATATATATAATCATATTATAATCTATACTTTAGAAGTTTTTATATGTGGTGTCTAATCTACGTATCTGTCGGGTAAAGATCATTGCAATTTCTAGCCGGCAAATTTTTAAAGCATATGAAATTAAATCTTTGAAAAGGTATAGAGCTATCTTTATCAATGATTTCTTATACAGTTGTCCATAGATTGATGTAGATTATATATTGATGATCAGAAGCTCTAAAACTTTTTTTGTTGGAAGCTACATTGAATTTTTCAAAAAAATAGATATTTTCTTCGGTCAATATACTTTTAAACTATGTTGCATCTTCTTTTCGTATAGATGCTTGTATTGTAGTTCCCTATAAAGATTTAATTCAAGAAAAAGCATATAAATGTATAGAAAATTTATAAATAAAAATGTTGGTAAAAATTTATCCTAATAATATTAGTAATACCTCATCATCAATCAAAATACAATCAACGCTTAATAGTTGATTGTCAATATTTGAATTAATGGAATCCCAAAGTCTTGCAACCCAAACTTTGACCTTCAAGTTACGCCTTTTCGGCGATAATTGTGACAACAAATTATATTCCATTTTTGGCTTCTAACCTATTTAAGATAAAAAAAATAAACTATAATATAAAGATTTTAAAATTTTTTAAAAAAATGTAAGAGATTGTTCAATTTACTAATTAATAATATAATATAAAAGAAGTATACCTGATGGTAGATCATCAAAAACTTCACGATATACAATATTTTTGGTATAATTTTTTGATATGCTATTCTTATTTTTTATCAATACTTTTATCCCTTCTTGAGATGTGATGCAAGAAAATGCTACGTAAAGTTGGCCATGATTGAAAACAAGAATGGGCAAGTACAATCCAATTTTTTTCAAAGTTTAATCTTGGCTTTTATTGATTGTCATTGCATAGCAAAGTCTCATCAGAAATTGTCTTTTTTTAAAAGTAAATGGCCATTTCATTTCAGTCACTTGCATAATAATGTAGGGGATATAAACTTTAGTACCAATTTGACTATCCGTAATAACTTTTGTTTCTATAACCCTTGAAGTTAAATTTATCACAATCAATCTAGTGCCATTGCATAGACCTGCACTTTGATTAATATTTCGTAATAACATTACTAAAGCACCTATTTTCAGACTTAATCGATGATTAAAAATTTCATTAAATTTTAAGAAATTCAAGAATTCAATCAGATATAAAATATTTGCTGTTTCATTATCCAATGATGTTTTACATATTGTATCAGAACTCAAATATACCCTCTCTTCAGTATCCAATAAAGATAAGATATACATATTTATCTCATCAACAATTTCATTCGTGTGCATGATTATAGCTCTTTCTTTTAGATATTCTAGATCATTATAGTTTGCCAAAAAATTAGTATAGATACTTGAAGAAATATGCTGAACATATCCAACATGGTTCATCCTTATTTTCTTGTAGCTTGATGGTTGGAATTTTTCCATCTTCGACATCCAAAAGCCATTTGCTAAAACTCATTAATGATGATTTAGATTTTTCATCCATATCAGTATGCAATAATTACATTTTATTTTTTCAAAAATTATACCTTATAATGTTTCCACAAATATGATCTACTAATCGATGCATCAATTATTTCTGATCTATCTCCTCCAACAACCACTGAAAGAATCTATCGAAAATCTCCACCAAGTACTATTTTTTTTATCAAATATTATTTAATTTGTTGGCACGTCATGCTTCCGTAAAATATCTTTTAAACTTTTATCAAGTGCTTCAAAATAATTTCTATGATTCATAGGAGCTTCGTCCCAAACTATTAAACTTATAGATTCAATTAACTTTGCAAGCTATGTGCCTTTTTTGATTTCACATATTGAAGAATCATCAATCTGAAGAGGGATTTTAAATCTTGAATGTGCGGTTCGTCCACCAGGCAACAAAAGAGATGCTATTTCTAATGAAGCAACTATTAAAATAATTTTTCCCTCGAACCTTATCCTTGTAATTATCGTTCGCCATAGATATGTTTTGCTAGTTCCTCCATAACCATATACAAAAAATAATCCACCTCTATTTTTTTGAACAACATTTAGAACCATTTCATAAACAACCTTCTACTCCTCGTTTAGATTTTGAAATAATTTTTGATGTTCAATTTGTAGTTCATGGACATCATAATCAAGCTCCTGTCTCAATAATCTATTATTTAACTCTTCCATCATGATATTATTAGGTATTGAAAGATTGTAATCAGAAAGTGAACAATAATTTTTGTTGAAGACTTTCTCTAGTTCAAACAAAACATGATTCTTCAATTATGATTCGGGAATGCATAAATTTGATAACTGCAATATATTCTTCAATCTGCATACAATATCATCTGCAAAATTTTTTCAGTGCATTTCTAATAACTTATTCGGATCAGCAATTTTATAATAGATTATAAGAGTTACGAAAAGCTGTCTCAATTCTGATGCTGATGCCCAATAAGAAGCTTCTTCTAATGCATCGTTCCATTCTTTATCATCACCTAATAAATCAAGTGCATTATATGCTGATTGAAAAGTTGGATGTATGATACCATTTACGATTATGATCTCTTCATAATTTTTGGGCCCTTTAACAATACCTTAAAGCATTTGTAAATAATATAGTTCACCTAAATTGGGATGAACATATACAATTCTACCAATTCAAGTTGTTCTTTTTCTCTTGCTCCAGATTTTATCTCTTGAGTTTCATACCCATTTAGTCAAAAATTCTGCATATGTTAAATCTCTTGCATCATCAAACATTTGATTTGTTAGCATCCATTCAGTTAACATTATTTTACCAATATCTTTTCCTATCAAAATGGATGGTAAACTTTGAATTCCATGATAAACAACTTTATTCATAAATGGAAGATGCACAACCAATCGTTCAACTGTTGGTTCTCTGAAATGAATATCAAACTGAAATATCCGCCAAACCACTTCATATGCTGATAAATATCGATAATCAAGATACATTTTAATTTCATCAACTTGTTCATGCCTTGTTTCTCCAGTTTGACCATCAAGCACAACATTGTCAGCAATGATAGCTCTTGTTCTATCAACACCTTTATTTATGTATTTAAAAAGATATTTGATCATTTTTGATTTATTACACCATTCTACATTTATATGTGCTTGGTAGCGTATAAGCAGATCCAAAATATATGGGACAACAAATCTATTATCAAGGATGACTCCATTTTTAAAACCATGTCGACCATCATCTCTCCTCCTGTAAATGGCAAATCCATTTTCATCAATCGATGTTCTCATACAAAATTTTTTTGAAAAATATTTTGAACATTGTCCTTTGACCATACACAATAATTTTGGATTTTCATATCCACACGGACCATGCATCATAAATTTTAGAATAGTTTCATACCCAATTGGTTCTATATTTTTGTCAGGCAGTTCTGCACTAATTATAGAATCTATATCTGTAACTATCGGATACTTATATTCTGAATCTAACCAAAGCAATATGTGCACATGAGGCAAACCACATTTTTGAAACTCTATTGTATATAGAACTATAAAAGTTATAATAATAAACAATATCAAAATATAAAGTTAAATATATCATAATTATATCAGATTCATTTCTTTAAAAAAAATAATTTAACCTCCAGCAGCTTTCTGAAATGGTGTTTTTAGTGAGATCCGATAATAATTCTTCGACTTTCATTTTGAAGACCCTACTCACTATATCGGGTCTATCTTCAGCTTTCTGATCTGATCTGGTATTAATGTCAAAGCTACTTTGATTTCAGGCCACTGTGCATTGTAGGTAAATGTGATGAATAAATTTAGATGTCCATGCTATTTATAGATAGCAATAGCATCTTGATAATTTTGGATCATGTATCTTGGACTACTGGTAAAATTTGATGGTAAAATAATTTATTTTCTAATTGCATCTCCATCAACATCTCCTCGTACAACTGCATCTTTTATACCCTGATAAATTTTAGAATGTAGATCCTTCTAATTTCTTCTAATATAATCTAGTCTTTCTTCTTCCATACATGTAAAAGCATCAACTAAATACTATTGGAATAATCTGCTACCTCTTATTAATGTTTTTCCTTCATTTGTTCTTTGTTGTATCCTACAAGCATAAAATTCTCTCATTGTAACATATTGCCTGATTACATTATGTTTTTTTCCAAGTTTCGCATATTTGATATCAATTCTGAAACCATCTTCACCATATGGAAATAAAATCAGATACTGCATAGCCATGAAACTTGGGTGCAAATCATTGATACATTTCAAACCTTCCATTTTATGTTCAACAATAATATCATGTTGTCGATCTGCTTGACCTAAGTCACCAACAATTAATCCAGCAATTTTTGATACAGAAGGAGTATTATATTCTAGACCATCTCCATGACACTTTTCCAACAATCTTAATCGCATTGGTAGGAAATCAGATTCTTTAAAACAATCTCTAGCCATTCTAAAAGCTCTGATAATTTGATTTTCAGCATCAAACATTCTAATCAAACCTTCGATAATTTTTTTATTTATTTTAGCATAATTGTCATTCAAAATGATCGCTCCAATTCTATTGCTTATTTCATCTTCAGTGTGTGAGCTCAGAAGTGGTACTCCCAAATCTTGGAAACATGAGAAGATAGGTCATGAAAAGAAGGAAGCGAGCCGAAAGAAGAATTAGTCTCAATAGTAAAGTTCAAAAACTGGGCCAGCTCACTTTGAGATTGAGTCGGCTCAGTTGAAAACTGGGTCAGCTCAGTCCAGGACTAGATCGGCTAGGTCTCATAGAAAAATCCAAATAAAGAGCAATATTTTTGGACTGTTGGCATGGTACAAAATTGGATCGGCTCATCTCAGTCGGCTCAGTCTGAAACTAGGTTGGCTCAATTTTTGTGGATTATTATTTTGTATATGTAGATTATTTGGATTTAAAAATTTTTTTTATGAGCTTGGACTTGACTTTTTGTAAAGTATATATATACTAAAAATAGATCAAGATTGTTAGGTTGCTAAAATATGCTGAATAAAAGCTCTTTTCTCTTGAAAATCTCTTCTTCTCTTCTTCTTTATTTCTTGATTTATTTGATCATGCTTCCATAGAGATCTCTAAGAAATACTTTCTTAATTAGTTGGCTAATCATCGATGGCTATGCTGATCCATGTGGGAAGAGCGCATATTCCTAATATTTGGTATCAGAGCGGTGTTGCATGGAAGGAAAGAAGATACCTAGAATTTACTACATCCAGCATCTGTTGCATCAGATTTTATCCTAAAACTTTTAGTTTGCTTCATGGTTGTCTCTAGATTGAGGTGGAGATTGTTTACATGGAGGAACGGTGATATAGAAGTTTGAAAAAAAAATTTAGGACTAGTTAGATATTCTATGAAGGATAGTTTTACTGGTGTATGATTGCAAAGGGTGTTAAAGATCTGTTCTTGACTTGTTTGAAATCATGGAATCAAGTGAATTCAAGATGGATTTTGAAAAGTTCGATGGTAAGAAAAACTTTACCCTATGACAGCAAAGAGTAAAGAACTTGTTGGTTCAGCAGAGGATCTACAAGATCTTAACAAAAGAAAGACCGAAAAAGATCAGTGCTGAGGATTGAAAAGAGCTGAAGAAAATTACTTTTAGCATAATTTGGATGTGCTTGGTTGATCAGATTTTGTTCGAGGTTTGCACAGAGGCTATGACAAAGAGGCTCTGAGAGAGACTGGAGAACACATACATGGGGAAGAACATGACGAACAAGCTATGGTTGAAGAAACAGCTGTATAGTTTGAAGATACTCAAAGGCAGAGATCTTGTTGCACATATCCAAAGGTTCAATCAGGTGTATTCTGAGGTAATGAGTTTGAATGTAAAGATCGACGAGGAGGATCGGACATTGTTGCTATTATGTTCTCTCCCAGGTTCGTATGATGGTCTCATAACAATCCTAGTTTATAGAAAGAAGATCTTAAACTATGAAGATGTTGTTGGTATGCTTAGATCAAATGAGCAAAGGGAGAAGATCTACAAGAAAGATCCTAAGTCTGAGATCTTGGCTGTGAATAAAAGATAGAAAAGATCAAAGAAGAAGATAAGAAAAAAATTCAAGGATAGGTCAACGTCTTACGATCAAAAGAAGATGACATGGAAATATTATAAATGTCATCAACCTAGATACCTAAGGAGAGATTGTCTCCTTTTGAGATCAGAAAAAGAGAAAACCAGCAAGAAAGATGATATAGCTTCTGTGAGCAGTGGAAAAAACCTGCTAGTTATATTAGATGGATCCACAGAGTACGATACTATGTGGATATTAGATTCAGCATGCTCGTACCACTATACTTTTCATCGAAAGTGGTTTGCTATCTACCAGAAGGTCGATGATGAAAGTATCAGTCTTGGAGATGATCACCCATGCAAAGTAGCTAAAATTGGCTCTATTAGGGTGAGGATGTACGACGGAATCATTTGTACATTATCAAATATCAGGCATGTACCAGAGTTGAAAAAGAATTTGATTTCTTTGGGCTACTTGAAGGATTAGGATTATGCTTTTAGTAGCCAAGCTGGGAGTGGATGTCTGAAAATTTTTAAGAAAGCTTTGGTGGTGATGAGAGATAGAAGACTGAGCAACAATCTTTATAGAATGGAAGGCTCAGTGGTAAATGATAGTATAGAGGTGCTAGCAGTGGTATAGGAGGATCAGATTTTATATCGACTGTGGCACTATCGGATGGGTCATATGAGTGACCGTGGGCTCATAGAACTAAGCAGAAGAAGTATAATCCCAGTTCTAAAGAAGGAGGGCATAGATCTTTATGAGCCATATATCTTTGGCAAACAGCATAGGATAAAGTTTGTCAGAAGTATCAAGCGCAGCGAGGGAGTGCTAAATTTAGTACACTCGGATGTGTGGGGACCAGCTCCTATATTAATTAGAGGTGGGGCAAAATACTTTGTTACTTTCATTGATGATTTCTTAAGGAAGGTATGGGTTTATCTGATAAAAAAAATAGAGGTGTTTGCCTAATTTAGAGTCTGAAGAGCTGAAGTAGAGGAGCCAGGAAGATAGATAAAGTGTCTGAGGTTGGACAATGGAGGGAAGTATACTAGCTTAGAGTTCAGGAGGTACTGTGAGGAAAATGGCATCAAACATCATTACACAGTGAAGATGACTCTCCAACAGAATGGTGTCATAGAGAGGATGAACCGAATACTGATCGAGAAGGTATGGAGTTTAAGGCTGCAGACATTACTTTCAAAGTTTTTTTGGGATGATGCTCTAACTTTTTCTTATTTTCTTGTGAATAGGTCCTCTCATTATAAGCTGAATGAAGGAATTCCAGAAGAGATCTGGAGTGAAAAGGTGGAGCTTGATCATCTGAAAGTCTTCGGTTGCACAGCCTATGCACATATGGAGGCAACCGAGAGGAGCAAATTGGATCCAAAATCTCAAAAGATGACATTCATAGGATATCCATAAGGAGTCAAGGGGTACCTACTGTGGGACTCTCAGGCATAGAAGTCAGTGATCAGTAGGAACGTTATCTTTGATGAGAAGAGCATCTTGAGGAGGTCTGGGATAGATGGAACTGGAAAAATAAAATTGAACAGTGGTGGCCAGTCAAAGAATGATGGCATACCGGTTACATCCACTTACAGGAGTATTCTTATTGAGATAGAGCTGGGTAGAAAAGTATTATCTCAGATTGAAAATCAGCATGAAGGATCGATAGTTCAGATAGATGTGCAGGAGCAGCCACAAACATCAAACAGAGATGTGCCAGTGGGAGTGGCTTTGAACAAGCCCCAGTGTACTATTAGGAGATCGATTAGATATGGCATTGATGAGGTTATCTCCTATGCACTCATCACTACTAATGAAGATCTAGAAAATTATGCAGAGACTATGGAGAGTGAGGATCATGATTCATGGATGTAGGCTATGATGGAGGAGATGAAATCACTTGAGAAGAATCAGACATGACAGCTGGTGGATCTTTCAGAGGGTGTTCGACCTATTGGCTCAAAGTGGGTATTCATAAAGAAAGAAGCACCTTCAGAATAAGGTAAAGTTAGATTCAAAGCAAGGCTGGTAGTAAAAAAATACTCAGAAAGGAAGGAGATTGACTATACCAAAATTTTTTCTTCTGTGGTGTGTTATACATTTATTCGAGTTTTGCTGTCATTGGTGGCACAGTATAACATGAAATTGAAATATATGGATGTAAAAATAGCCTTTCTTCATAGAACTTCGGAGAAAAGAATCTACATGAAGTAGCCAAATGGTTTTAGAGAGATGGGATAGGAAGAAAATGTGTGTTTACTCAGGAAGTCTTTGTATGACTTGAAATAATCCTCTCATCAGTGGTATCGAAGGTTTGATAGCTTTGTCTTGAGCCTGGGTTTCAGCAGATGTAAACATGATTGTTGTGTCTACGTCAAGGATGTAGATGAGGAGGATGCCCTATACCTGTTATGTATGTAGATGATATGCTCATAGCCAGTAGAAGTATGGATGCTGTGAAAATGTTGAAAAGAATATTATCATCTGAATTTGAGATGAAAGATTTGGGTCCAGCTGAGAAAATTCTTGGAATGGAGATTTGCAGAGATAGATGCAAAGGAGTGCTCCATTTGTCATAAGAAAAGTATGTTCAGAAGGTTCTGAAGATATTTAGGATGGAGAAAGCCAAACCTGCAGAGAAGTCATTGCCGAGCCATATGTCTCTCTCCAAATTACAATGCCCCCAATCGAAAGAGGAGAGAGTACAAGGAATGAGTCTCTTATGCAAATACTGTAGACAGTGTGATGTACACTATGGTGTACTGTAGATCAGATATAGCACATGCTGTGAGCACGGTTAGTAGATACGTGATTAATCCTGGGAAGAAACACTGGAAAGTATTGAAATGGATATTGAGATATCTACATGGAACAAGGGATTATGATTTGGTATTTGATGGGCAGTCGGAAGGATTTGGAGAATAATATATGAAGATGTGTGAAGGTTCAGATCCTCTAGAAGAATTTATTGATACAAATTATGCTGGTGATCTTGATATAAGGAGGTCTACTACTGGATACCTCTTCTATGTTTATGGTGGATCGGTATCTTAGAGATCAATCTTTCAGTCAATCACGACCTAGTCTACCATAGAGGCTGAGTATATTGGGATAATGGAGGCTACAAAAGAAGTTCTTTGGCTTAGGAGGTTGATTGATGAGTTGGGGGTGGAGTAAAGCAAGGTTACACTATTCAGTGATAGTCAGAGTGCTCTGTTGTTGACATAGAATCCAGTCTATTATGCACGCACAAAGCATATAGACGTAAGGTACCATAGGATCAGAGAGCTGATGGAGAGAGGTGAAGTGGAATTGATGAAGATCCATACTAAGGAGAATCAGTCTGATGCACTCATGAAGGTACTTTCTAGAGACAGCTTTCAGAGATGTATGGCATGGATGGATCTATTGAGAAGAGATGAGTTCACAAGGACTTGAAAGCACCAAGATGAAGAATGTGAGCTTAGAAGTAACACTCTCAAGTCTTGAAAATATGAGAAGACAGGTCATGAAAAGACGAAAGCGAGCCAGAAGAAGAATTAGTTTCAATAGTAAAGTTCAAAAATTATGCTGGCTCACTCTGAGACTGAGTCGGCTTAGTTGAAAATTGGATCGACTAGGTCTCAAAGAAAAATTCAGACAGAGAGTAGCATTTTTGGACTATTGGCATGGTACACAACTGGGTTGGCTTAGTCTTAAATTGAGCCGACCCGGTCACAGGTTAGTCGGCTCAGTCTGAAACTGGGCTGGCTCAATTTTTATGAATTATTATTTTATGTACATGGATTGTTTGGATTTGAAAAGTTTTTCTATGAGCTTGTACTTAATCCTTTATAAAGTATATATACTGAAAACATGTCAAGGTTGTAAGGGTGCTGAAATGTGCTGAATAAAGCTCTTTTCTCTCAAAAATCTCTTGTTCTCTTCTTCTCTATTCCTTGATTTATTTGATCGTGCTTCCGTAAAGATCTCTAAGAAGTACTTTCTTGTTACTTGGCTAATCATCGACGGCCATACCGATCCATATGGAAAGAGCACATATTTCCAACATAGTGTCATATATATATATATATATATATATATATATATATATATATATATATATATATATATATATATATATATATATAATTATGCAAATTTCGGTCTTTCTCCATCAATAGGTAATAGTGATCTGATTCTATGATGATTTTGTCCACTGGTGCGAAAAATATAAGGTCTAGGTTTTTTATTTATTTCATTATCAATTTTTGCTCCAATTGATGTAAATGCAAATATTGAGTTATATACTCTGATATTTTTTTAAAATTTTGTCGATAATTGTCCTCCATCATTCTTTAGTAGAAGATCCAAAAAATCTAGAGTTTCTTTTAGCTTAAATCAACTCTACCTTCACGACAACATAAGCTAAATATGGGCCTTGATTTATTTTTGGATTTTCATATATGTTCTCCATACCAAAATATAGCTCCATAGAAACCATAGGAATGTTCTGGTAGACCCATATCTAAAGGCTCAATAGATTTTCCTACATAAAAAAAATCTAGATTTCATTCCAATTATTGAAATATATTAAAAAAAATAAAAGCTTACTTCGACATTCAGAAGTAGATGTATTTTGATTTTGTTGGCAACTTAATCGATCATGCGATCGTGATGAGATATTTGTTGAGAGATTGCATGCTGCTTGTTGTCCAGCATTTTCAAAAATTTCATATTGAATAGTATTCAGATTTCCTTCACTGTTTGTAGTAGAATGACAATGTATTCGAACCATTATCTTTCTCTTTCTATCATCCTTCGAATTATCAATTATTTTTGTCAATCGCTGACTCTTTTGTTCTTTAAGAATTTGCTTCCTTTTTGCTCTATTTTCTCTATATATACTTGTACAATTCATTCTATAAATTTTATAATAAACATGTTACACATCTTATTTAAAAAGTGAAAAATAAATTTGGACATAAAAATTATAGCATCATGAGAATATAGCATTACTTCTAGTGCACATTCGCTCTATTTAAGTAAATAGAAATGACAACCACATTTTTTTCTAAAATTTTTCATAACAAAGTGAATAATAAATGCAATATAAATGGCTTAACATAAAGTTATGCATCATATAATAGATAACATTTCAAAGATGAAAATAATATACATATATTTATATCAAAAACAAATATTACAAAAGTTCAATGACGTATATATCGTACTTTCCTTGGGATAGACTCTTCAATTTCTTTAAAGATATGTGCAGGTATCGTTTTTGGCGGATATGAATTAGCTAACATAACATATCCATGATGACGAAAATTAGGACAAAAAGGGAGAATAGCTGACCAAGCTATGTTCCTTTTCATATACTCCTTGATAAATTTCTTTACCAACCAGGTTTAGTTCTTTTGTGGTCTTGATGATCCCCAAAAAGTATCTAAAAGATGCTGCTAAAAAAAAGATAAAGTGGCTCTCAATGCCAAGAACTTTTCTTCTTCACCCATAATGTTGCCGGCAAATATAATTTCTTGGATCTTTTCATTCACTATCTTGATGTGGTCGAGCATGTCGATATTTGATTCTATTTTATATTTATTCAGCTCTTCCACCATTTCTCTAACATGTATACGTTGTTGCATACTCCTTATGGCTACGGGAGTCCTTTTAAGAAATATCATTTTCCTATAACAAATACATAAAAAAATTAAAAAAATATTATATGCATTTTAAATTATTTAGATAAAAAAAAAATACTTACACCTTAAATATAAGGTTCTATCACATATTATTTTGATTTCTGGAATTTAAGTCTAATAGAATCAGAAAGTATAGATTATTAAACTTTTGAAATTAGAAAAAAAAGTTAACAAAAAATAAAAAAAACTAATTTTTAATATTAGTTTTGAAAATATTTTTTATCTATATAATTATGATCGTTGATATCAATTGTATCAAAACAAAAAAATTTTGGTTCAAAAAAATTTAATAAAAACCTAGATTTTTTTTTTAAAATTATAATTATTTATCCAATCATAATTTCAATCACATATTATACAAAATACGAACATCAATGTTTTCTATAACCAAAATCTTAACTTATTATATAATTATTTTTATGTTAGGCATATAGTTAGAGTTTACATTTTAGGAATATTTTTTCACTATGTTGGATGGTTGTGTAATCATCAACATTTATTCAAACCATATCCAAAATTGATTTTGATATTTTTTGAAACCAAAATATTATAATTAATTCCTCTCCAAACTCAACATTTATTATTTGACAAAAATCCTAGTTCAAATTTTTTTAAAAAAATATTATATATATATACACATATATACATATACATGTACACACACACACATATATATATACATATATGTATATATATACATACATACATACATACATATACATACATACATACATACATACATACATACATATATATACACACACACACACACACACACATATATGTATATACATACATACATACATACATACACATACATACATACATACATACATACATATATATATATATATATATATATATGTATGTATGTATGTATGTATATGTGTATATATACATATATGTATATATGTATATATACACATATATTACACATATATATACATATACACACACACACACATATATATATATCTATACATACATACATACATACATATACATACATACATACATACAATACATACATATATATATATATATATATATATATATAATATATATAAATATATATATATATAATAATATATATACATACATATATCTATATATATATACATACATACATACATATACAATATATATACGTACGTACATACATACATACATACATATATACAGACACATACATATATATATGTATGTATGTATACCATACATACATATATACATACGTACATGCATATATATATATATATAAACAAAAAATTTTAACATTTTTTTAACCTAATTATCACATAGAAAAACTATGTACGCATGAGCATAAAAAAAAAAATTCAACAACCCATGTGTCTAGTCCCTATAATTTTTCTATGGGGTCCCTATAATTTTTCTATGGGGTCGCCCCCCCCAATTGGCTCCCTCACCCGCCGCCATCTCCTCTCCTCCACTCGTCGCCGGCCCACCTCCTTCTTCCTCTTTTCTCTTGTGCTCTCCCTCACCCCACACTGCTGCCATCTCCTCTCCTCCACCCGTCGCCAGCCCACCTCTTCCTCCCTTTTATCTTGTGCTCTCCCTCACCCCACATGTCTCCTCCCTCCACCCATGGTTGGCCACCTCCTCCTCCCTCTTTTCTCTTGTGCTCTCCCTCACCCCACACTGCCGTCGACTCCTCCTCTCAACCCATGGTACCGCCGCTGCCTCCTTCCCCTAAACCCTAGGCTCCTCCGCCCCACCGCCATCCCCTCCAATCGATGCCACCGTCCCTCCTCCCTCTCTTCCCTCCACCTTTGCAATGGCTCGATCGCTGTCCGCGCCCCACCCTCGTAGGTCGTCGTGCCCCCTCCTCCCCCCCTCCGGGGCTCTCTGCTGGCCGATGACTCCACCCCCTTGTAGCTCTCTGCGCCTCCCCCTATCTTCTCCATCCACACTTTGAGGCTCGACCACTCGATCGATTGCTGTGCATCGCCCATGCGGCCCACCCTCACCGCTGCCTCCACCTCCGTGCCTGTCCCCACACCAGTGCCAGCCTGTCCCCTCGATCCATGGCCATCAGGAGGTGACGATGAGGAGAGCAGGAAGGAAATCCGGGTATGTTCTAACCGCTATTTTTTGCCATCTAAGTTAAAATTTTTTTCCTAAAATTCAGTCCTCACCTTTTTTCTTTTTTTGGCTTTTTTTTTGTTCCTCCACCCACATTTGAGATGGGTGGGAGACCACGGCCAGAAGAGTAGGGAGCATCCCATCTTCTTCCACTCCAAAGATATGCTCTAATCTAAGCTCCCCTATTTTTCTGGAATTTATCTTTTTTTTTTTGTGTGTGTTCTTCCTTCATCCAAACTCATCCCCCACTGATTGTTCCTCTCAGTCACCATTTTTTTTCCTATTCTTTTCTGGTCCAACCTTCTCTGCATCCTCCCTAACCCTAACTCTAATCAGCTGCCTAACCCTAATCCCAATCCCAATCTTAATCCTAATCCTAACCTACCCCTAACCCTCAATTGCACTAAGCCTAGCGGGTTAGCTAAATCCAGAACATGACACTCGTTAACCCGGTAATTCAGATTCGTGTATCTTATTTGCTGTTTTGTTTGGATTCGATCATAGGTCATCCAACCTTTTGTTTTCTTTCCATGTGAAGGCTCAATTGTAGTGCAGTATCGGAAAGGCCCAACTGCATTGTAGTGCCAACCTCCATCCCGGCCCATCCCTAAATTCATCGAACCTACCTGGCTCTTGGATCTCTGTAGCAACCGCTATTTTTTTTTAATATATATATGGACATTGAAGAAGGCTACCATAGCATGGTAGCAATCCTTTGTCCTTCTATTCTCTCACATGATGTTCCTGAACAAAGGAGTGGAAGGCTGCCAAGCAACCCTCCTGCATTCTTCACAAAGAATAGAATATTTTTCTGACATTATAAGTGAGGAAAAAAAAAACTGATGAGAGAACTTATCTCCTCTAGCTCTGCTTTTCTGATTTCTACTCCGTTGTCAGCTTCTTCAATCCTTATGCCAAAAAAAATAGGAATCAGTAACAGATAGATCCTAAAAAAAAAAAATATCCCAACCTCACCTTTTCTTTTTCAAGCTATTCTCCTGCTTGAACGTCCGAACCTTTCTATATATATAGGCCAAAGGATGGGAAGAAATGGATAAGACAATCCATGCTGTGCCATTAAAGCTTTGGATATCTTTCCTGCAAATTTTCTTGCTCCAATTAAAGCTTTGGAGACTTCTTTTCTTAACCCCATACCCTGTAAGAACTCCTCTTCCATGCTGTAACATCAATGGTGCGTACCTTTCTCCTCTGTGCAAGCCATCCCTTTCATTCTCCTTTCAATCTCCCTTCCTCTGGAGTACACTCTGTCAGTAGCAAAAGGCCCTCGCCTACTTGGACTGCCACGTGGTGTGCAGGAAACTCTAGAGGTCAGAAGCCAAAAAGCTAAAAAAAAAGAAGAACTCGACACGTGGTGCTCTGGGAGACCACTGGCTTGCACTTTAATATATAGGTATATATATATATATATCCCAGGAAGTCCTAATGTCTTACCTTGCAACAAGAAAATCAAGCTACGATCCGATCCTCCGAATTGGGATGAAGCCAAGGATGTTTGGTAGGAATCAAGCAAACCTCCCCGCTAATCTGCATGCTAGCGATATGCATAGCTGCTGGTAGGTATTTCTTTTGGGGCATGAGAGACCAGACCCACTGGATTTAGATACCAGTAAGGAACAGGAGGAGATTTTTTATTTGAACAAAAATTATATAGGACGGACACTATAAAATATTATATGGATGAGCTTCAGAGGTTGCCATGTTTATCTTAATACCAATCTTAAAGAATAAATTTAAAAATCAAATATTTTTTCTACTAAGATTTATTAGTCTTATGATTAAAAAAATAGTATTCTCTTTTTTTTTCTCATTTTCAGAATATATTTTTAGCAATATATACTAAATAAATTAATCATCAAATAAATTAATATACATTTATAAATAAATTGATACATAATTTTTAAAATATAGAGTTCATCAATATATAATATATAGCCAGAAAATACATACTATGAGCTTTTTTGATACACATCTAGCAGTGATCTAATACAAACCTACAAATAAATTGATACATAGTTTATCAAACTTAGTATTTATCAGTACACAGTATATGGTCAGTTGATACATACTAGTAAAAATATTCATCCGATATCTCAATACATATCTCTAAATAAAATGATACATAATTTTTATGAATTTTTAGATGCAAAGATCTTAGAAAAGAAGAGGGATTTAGAAGAGGAGAAAAGGACTCGAGAAAGACCTTATGGATAGGAAAGACTGAGCATGAAAATTGGAAAAGGAGAAACAAACTTAGGAGGAAGATCTTATGAATGGAAGAAATGGTTTGATGAGGAAAATAATGGATGGAGAGGCTTAATAAGGAAGAAAATAGATATGGACGATCACGAAAGATCTCTCTTAGGCATGCATTTTATTTTTTTATATTATTTTAGTTATGGAACTAACAGGCTCCATTAGTAGGAGATATCTAATCCCTATTTGACTTCTAGGTTTTCTTTTTGAGATATGAAAAAAAAATGTGGCATGAAACTAGGTCTGTCCCATATGACAACCTATAGTGTCCGCCCTATATGATTTTTGTTCCCTTTACACAAGACAAGGAAGCTAAACTGCTCCTGGCTAAAGTTCCTCATGCTAGCTACTCTCCATATACTAGAGCTAAAAATAAATTAGATATAGATATATTTATATTTTTTTAATGAATATAAATATGGATAGTAAATGAATATCAAAATTAGTATCTACATCTTATATAAAATAGTTTCCATAAATCAGTTAACATGAGACTATTTACATAACTATTTAAAATTAGAAAATAAATTCAACGAGAAAAGTGAATATTACAAAATCCATGATTAGCCTTTAAGCAAAATAACAGCATTCCAAAAACTAGCATACAAAACTAACAATATTTAAATAAAGTATTATATAAATTAAAGAAACCTTGGAAAATAAAATCTTGAAAAAAAAGAATTAGATGTGAGGATTTGTGGTGCTCCCAAGCCTTGGGAGGCCACGGGAGGAGTCAGGGGGTTGGCTCCGAAGATTTCAGAGGCTTGATTGGTGCTTCGAAGATTTAGAATATAAGGTAAAGCAAGAAATCAAAGTTGAAGAATCAAGACTATAGAAAGAAGATTTTTTGTAGATTAGTCGGCTCAGTCTAAAACTGAATCGGCTAAGTCTCAGTGCACAGAAAAATAGAGAGCTACACGCTCGAAACTACTGGCACGACACAAAACTGGGCTGGCTCAATTTCAGACTGAGCCGACCCAGTGGAACTTAGCCGACTCAGAGCTGAGATTGAGTCGGCTTAGTGCGCAGGCAGAGTTACACGAGGGTCTATTTTGGGCTAGGGTCTGGGATGATCCAAGGGGTCTTAAGGTCTAATTTGAGAGATCTTAAGGGGGCTAATTCATGTATGGATCGGGTCTAAATCCAGAGGATGAGAGCATGGGAGACATGGGTGTACATAGGCTCGATGAGTGCTTTCATATATTGGATTAGTCGGAGAGTTTTTTGGTCGGACCTAATGGCTATGTATAAATACATAGGTTGTATTAGGATTTAGAAGGTTGAAATCAATACAGACCTTTTCTCACTCAATTCTCTTCTTCTCTTCTCTTTAGAGTTGCCGCCCTAGGGTTCTTGAAGAAGCCCTAGAGAAGGAGGACTTGAGGGAGATGCCCCATCATAGATCTAGGTGGAGGATCGATGGTTTGCTGCCCATAGAGAATATCACAGATTTCTTCAGATCCATGCTAAAGATCAGGAGCTTTCGCAACATGGTATCGGTGCTTGTGATGTCAAGGATGATTGGCATTCGAGCGATATCATAATCTATAATTTGGTATCAGAGCTAGGTGATGCCTAGAACATTATGGACGATAATATGGTATCAGAGCCAGGTTTTAGAGCCTAATGGTGCATAAAAAAAGTCAGATTTCAGAGTCTGATGGTGCATGAAAGAAAAGAAGAAGTCATATAAGGTGAAATCAAAAATCTGTATAAGAATTTTATGGTATGTCTCAAATCTATCTTTGTTATTATTGTGGTTTGGCCAATCGGGAGCAGCAAGTTGAAGGTAGAGGTTGAGAGAAATAATGGAAAAATTTTTTTCTCAGGGTGGAAGGATTTGGTGCATGATTTGCTGATTGATTTTGGTGGAAAGATCGGAGTGTATGACAATTATATGACAGGCAGGAAGTGCTGCAGTAGCGCTTTCCTAAAGTTGCAGGACTGAGAGAGGCTCGATGATGCAATAGTCGAGAAAGGTATCTCAACAGAGAGCATCAGAATTCTCTAGAAAGATGGGCAGTGTAGGACTATTGAAGAGAGGTTTTTCAAGGGGTAATGATCGAAAGAAGATTGAAGAAGTGACTATATGTTCTTCGGTGTCTGAAAGATAGAAAAATAGTCAGAGATGTATTCAACGATTCGATCAGATTATGGATTTATGGAGCCTTAGGAGTGATGAAGATGGATGATCCATGGAGGTCCAGTAGGTTAGGACTGGATAACTATATAGCGACGCAGAGATGAGTCAGAGAGTGTTGGAGTGCTGCAGGAGTGCTATCCTAGAGGCATAGGGGCTGAAAGAGGCTCGATAGTGCAGCAGTCGAGGAGTATATCTTAGTAGAGAGTGTCAGTGGTATCTCAGGGAGATTGGATGCAGGTCTCAAAAAGAGCCAGGGGGTCTCAGGGAGCGTTAGAAGGTCTCTAACAGTCGAAAGTATCATGGATCAGGTTTCTTCTGCAGGAGCATTAGGAAGAGTCGCGGTTCAGATGGAGGATGGTTCTTCGGGTGCAACTGAAGCGATGGCTGGTGTAGGAGCAGAAGAGAAGGACTAGGATGAAATTTTCTAAGATTCAGTTGTTGAATTCAGTAGAGTTGGATGAGCTCTTGGGTTTCGGAGGTGTCCGCAGGTTGCGGAGGTATCTGAGATAGCTTTGAAGGGGTCCATAGAGCGCGAAAGATTCGAAGGGGCAACGATGGTGTTTAAGGTGTAGCGGTAGACTCAGCAGTGCAATGTTGAGTGGTTGGCCTCGAGGGACTCAATGATAGAGTCGACTTCTGCGGCATTAAATGGACTTTGGATATAGGTGGAGCTCCACAGTGGTAGCTTCACAAGTGGAGAAAAAATTTGGCATGAGTTCAGAGCACCGGTGATGCACAATTTCAGATGAAGAAGCATGTGCAGGTGGATAGACGTAACTCTGAGAAGATCATATCAGATGGTACAGCATGTGCTGGTGCAGGAATGCTGTAGGTTCTTCAGGAAAGTTCAAAAAAAATGATACAACTGCTAAGCAGAAGGAATTCTATAATTTTAGGATGATGCCAAGAAGCAAGCCAAGATCTTCAACGGTGGAGGCGGTTATTTCAAAAGTCTCAAAGGTGCACAACAGCTGAAGAGGATTGGCGGAGGCAATGTTTGCACAGGTGCTGTCGAGTGCGTAGGGACAGCGAGATCGTGCAGGAGGTCGTTGTCAAGAGGTTTGCCAAGGCTTGGGAGCACCAAGGTGGAGATTGTGAGGATTTATGGTGCTCCCAAGCCTTGGATGGCCACGGAAGGAGTTAGGAGGTTGGCTCCAGTGATTCTAGAGGTTTGGTTGATACTTCAGAGACCTGGGATACAAGATGAAGTAAGAAATCAAAGTCGAAGAATTAAGACTACAGAAAGAAGATTTTCTGTAGGTTAGCGGGCTCAGTGCATAGGCCAAATAGAGATAAGCACATTTGGGACTGCTGGCACGACATAGAACTGGATTGGCTCAATTTCAGACTAAGTCGACCCAGTGAAACTTAGCCGACTCAGTGCTGAGATTGAGTCAGCTCAGTGCACGGGCAGAGTTACACGAGGATCTATTTTGGGCTAGGATCTGGGATGATCCTAGGGGTCTTAAGGCCTGATTTGAGAGATCTTAAGAGGGCTAATTCATGTATGGGTTGGGTCTAGATCCAGAGGATGAGAGCATGGAAGACATGGGTGTACATGGGTTCGATGAGTGCTTTCATGTATTGGGTTAGCCGGAGAGTTTTTTGATCGGATCTAATGGCTATGTATAAATACATAGGTTATATTAGGGTTTAGAAGGTTGAAATCAATACAGACCTTTTCTTCCTCAACTCTCTTATTCTCTTCTCTCTAGAGTTGCCGCCCTAGGGTTCTTGAAGAAGTCCTAGAGAAGGGGGTGTCTCCCTCAAGCCCAAGGAGGGAGGCACCCCATCACAGATCTAGGTGGAGGATTAGTGATTTGCTGCCCATAGAGAACGTCATAGGTTCCTTCAGGTCCATGCTAAAAATCAGAAGCTTTTTCAATATGGTATTGGTGCTTGTGATATCAAGAATGATTAGCATTCGAGCGATATCATGGGTTTATAATTTGGTATCAGAGTTAAGTGATGCCTGAAACATTGTGGACGACAATATTAGAAAAGCTAAAAAAAGGGAAGAGGAAGAGAAGGCTCAGATTGACCATTCAACCTGTAACTAAATCAAAATAACTGCAATCGATTGCTTGCTTAATAGAAATAGTCTATCGAAAATTAGTTGTTGCACCAAGAATCATCTCGGCCTTTTCATACAATCCAAAAAGCAGATTCCTAGGTAGAATTCGATGAGGCCGCAACCCTTAAGGAGCCTCCTATGATTATGAAGATTAAGATTTGCAGAGAATAGAGCCACACAAAAAGGGAGGGAGTGGAGTTTGCATAGGACAAACCATATTGAGGGAGAGAGAGAGAGGGAGGGAGGGATGGAGTTTGAGGATGGAGCCACATAGAGAAAGAGAGAGATGAAAAGCGAAGACTAATTCTCCATAGATATTCTATTTAAGAATAGGACATTGGAGATTGAAGATAGAAAAAAGGCGACTACAGCCATAGAACAGTAAGGGCTTTCCTCCTTTTTCCTAGGAAGCCTTAACTTTGACCACTCGAAAAGTTGAGGTAAACTGGTCTCTATTCTCCATAGCACCTTGATTTTAGGGCAAAAGATGGGCTGTTCTAAGCCAAAGAGCAATGAGGATGGTGCTCTTCTACTTTCCCAAGCAATCCTATCCCTAACCACTATAATCCTATGTTTGGTTGGGGTCATGAGAGGAAGCATAACAAAAAAATAGTGTTAGCAATGGACATTAGTGATGGTGTTTTTGTTATTACTGATAATGGGTATTAGCGATCGAATTAGCGATGATAATTTTGCTATCTCCAACAACACTTTTATTGAAAACTTTAGCGACGGAAGTTTAACTATCACTAATAGTTATTAGCGATGAAAATGGCGATGGCTATGCCGTCACTATAAATATTAGTAACAGTATGAGAGATGACAAATTTTATTATTATTAGTGATGGCAAATAATTATTAAAGATGATCTTTTATGTTGCCAATAAAAAATAATTTTATTTTTTTAAAATTTGATTATAGGATTATTAGTGACGGAATTATGTTATTAGCGATGGTGAAAGCCATTGCTAATATTAATAATTTAAAAATATATTTTATTTTTTTAAAATATTTTTTTAAAAAATTATTAGCGATGGTAAATTGAGCCATCACTAATAACCATCGATAATTAATTAATTTAATTATAATTATTATTATTTTTTTTAAAAAATTAAATTTATTAGCGATGGCTTTTTATCACTAATAATCGGCAATGTATCACTAATATGGTATTAGCAATGGCATTGTTGGAGTATTAGTATAAAAAATTATCTCAATTCGATAGTCCTAACTATGTTGATCAATAAAATTTAATTTTAACTATCATGAACAACCACATACTGATCTGATAGACAAAGACCATCGATAGATCCAAAAACTTGTAATGATGATCTCGGTGATATTTATAGTATACTATCTAAATTTTACTTCAATCGGACATCATTATCATGATCAATTTAGTATGGTATGATTTAGTCTATTAAATGAAAAATGAGTGATCAAAATACCAAACGATATTTGATTATAAGATGATTTTTTAGATAAATGATCTTTGCTACTATTTTGATTATTTGTATGATGGTGTTTGTAAAATTCAAACGTGCGGATATGAATAATCCAAAACTATATTTCTCTTAATACTCATTCTTAAAGTTCTTAAGTAATTATATTTATGCTTTTGTAAGATCTGCTTAACATGGATGGTTCATATATGCATAGTTTGAATTTTATGATCACCATCATATAAATGATTAAAATAGTAGCAAAGATCATTTTCTAAAAAATTATCTTAATCGAATGCCATTTGGCTCTTTGATCACTCATTTTTTATTTAACGATCTAAATTATCTTGTGCTAAATTGATCATGATAATAATATTCGATTGAAGTAAAATTTTGATAGTATGCTATAAATATCAGCAAGATCATCGTTGTAAGTTTTTGAATCTATCGGTGGTCTCTATCTATTAGATCATTATGTAATTATTTATGATCATCAAAATTAAATTTTAATGATTGACATAGCTAGGGCTATCAGATCGAGATGATTTTTTGTGATGATACTCTAATGATAATTATTTGGATAATGAATAGTAAAGATAGACTTTAAATTCAAAAATTATACCATATTCAGAGAAAAATAAAAAAATTAAAATTAGCGATAGCATAGTTGCCATCACTAATAGTGTATTATCGATAAAAATAAATTATTAACGATAGTATGCTATAGTCACTAATAATTATATTTTAAAATATAATTATTAGTGATAATAAAATTATTATCGATGGCTTTTTGCCGTCGCTAATAAGTTTATATTATTAGCGATAGTAATAAATTATTAGCGATGGTAATTCACCGTTGCTAATAAATTTTTTGTCCTTATTTTTTCTCATCCGCCACATGCCCTCATTTTTTTCACCCCACCGACCCCTCATTTTTCCACCCCTCCTGCATTTTTATCCTCCATCGCCACCCCCTCTCCCCTGCCCTCCTCCCCCGACTACATCTGGCCTGCCTCCTTTCGATCGCTTGTTCGAGCTCCCGATCGCCTCCCACCTCCCTCCGACCCATATCTCTATGGCTATCTCCTTGAGCCCCCGACCTCTCTCGATTGTACCCAACCCGCCTCCCCTCGACTGCCTCTCTAAGCTCCTGACCATGGGCCTCTCACCACCACCACTCTAGCTGCCTCCCACCTCCATCCAGCCTGCCTCTCCCTAGCCTGCCTTCCTGAGCCATCGACCTCCTCCCCTGGTTGCAATCAGCCCGCCTCATCCGACGACTCCCCGAGCTCTTAGCCGCTAGCCTCCCACCTTCTCCAGCCCACCTCCCACCTCCTCCAGCTTGCCTCTCTACGATCGCCTCCCTAAGCCCCCGACGTCCTCTCCCTAGCTACACCCGGCCCACCTCCCCCGGTTGCCTCCTCGAGCTCCGGCCACGAGCCCCCAGCTGCCCCACTTGCCCCCAGCCCGCCTCTCCGTGGCCATCTCCTTTAGCCTTTAGCCTTTAGCCTCCTCCCCCTAGCTGCACCCGACTTGCCTCCCCCAACCACCTTCTCGAGTTTTTGGCCGCCTCCCACCTCCCTCCGACCCTCCTCTCCCTAGCCTACCTCTCCGTGGCTGCCTCTTCGAGTCCCTAGCCTCCCTTCCCTAGGCTACAGTTGATCCACCTCCCTTCGGCCACCTCTCCAAGCTCCCGGCCATAAGCCCCAGACCACCTCCCACCTCCCCTTGGCTCGCCTCTTTGCAGCCATCTCCCCGAGCCCCTGGCCTCCCTCCAACTGCACCCAGCCCACCTACCTCGACCCCTACCTCATCGGCCCGACCTCGAGCTTCTGTCCGCATGCATATTAGCTCTGCAGCTGCATCCCCAAGTCTCAGTCCATGCTTGCCAGCTCATGCCTCCTCGTGTCTCAATCCTTGCTCACTAGTCTGTGCCTCCTCGCATCCCAATCCCTGCATGCCAACTTGTGCCTCAGTCTTATATGGTAGCCTGCCTTTTGTTGTGAGTGTTAATGGCGGCATTAGCGATGGCTAATACCATCATTAAAAGTTAAATTTTTTATTTAAATTATATTAATTAAATATAATTAGATATTAAAAAATTAATTAATTAAATATTAATTTAATTAGAAGTATGAGACTTGGGTCTCGCCATGCAAAGCACTCGAACTGAGGGAAGGTCTAGGCAGCATTGCAAACATGGGGTTGAGGCATGCCCAACATACTCGGATCTCGGATTCTAGCAGGCATCTAAGACGTCCAGCCCCCATGCACCCTATGCTCTCCGGCTGAGGAAAGGTATCGATCAGCATTGCGAATATAGTGCCAAGGTGTGCCCTATATGCTCGAAATTCGGATCCCAGTTGGCATCCAAGGCATCTAGCCCTTGCGCACTCTATGCACTCAGGCCAATAGTATTAAATTTTTAAAAAACTTGCATTACATGGACCATAAACCCATCTTTTGATTATTGTACATATTCTAATTTAACTAAATTAGTTTAAAATTAATAATATTTAATTAATTTAAATTAATAGTATTTAAATTAATTAGTTTTAAATTTTTGGGTTGGACTCCAAGATAGGATTTGCTTAAATGCCATTCTGATTTGCTCGTGCGGCCTAATCGTCTGGCATGCTCCAAGTCCGCATGCGCGGGATGCAGTCCTGACCATCTCATATGCAATGATGTCCCTTACTTTTGAGATTATGATTTTGGAAATGCTGCATTCTTAGTTCAAGGATAGACTCGTTGTCCTTGTAAGGAATGTGTCAATAGAGAAATGCTTGATAGGGATATAATAGTTGCTCATTTATATATGAGTGGATTTATGTCAAACTATAAATATTGGTACCTGCATGGGGATCGAGATGTGTGATGCAAGATAATTAGAAGATGATGACAGGCTTAAGTAGATGGTGACAGGCTTGTCCAAGATTTTGTTGATGCACAAGAGCTTAATGGTGACAGGCTTAAGCAGATGATTAGCACATTTGGTGTGTTTGATCTAGTTATTGGTAGATATCCATGTAATAATCTTTCAGGTAGTAACCGTTATAGCCATGATGGACTATAGGATTGATGAAAAATATGCAGGATTTCATGCATATATTTCAAAATTTTTTCAAAATTAAAGTAGCAGAAGACATAGATTAAATAATTTAATCTAAAATATGCATGTAATCAAATTATAAAATCTTACATCAAGGATTTATAATATGTTATGATGTAAATATAAATATAAAATTAAATTAATCATAAGTGGTATTGATCATATCAATATCTAGATCTAGAATAATTCTAGATCTAACCCTAGATCATATCTAGTTTACTAAGAGATCAGATCTCTTATCTTTGCACGGGTCGAGAACTTTGTGGTTTATTTTTATTGTTACTTTTAGAGCTGCACATGTGTCCGACCTCTATAGGTGATCCATATGAACTTGTAATATAGATCGGAGGTTCGTTGAACGAAGATCCACTTGAAGTGCTAGCTTCTCGTGGATCCCTTCTAATGGTTAATTAAATACATATTCTTCGAATCTCTTGAATACTTCAAGAGATGAAGAATATGAGAAAGAATAAGAAAGAAATCCAACCCTTGGATCTCTCATAAATCAAAAAATAAAAATAAAAAAAAATAAATTCTAAGAGAAGATAAATCTTCTCCTTCAGGATATCAACGGTTGATGTCCTGAAAATATTTCTATACTAGGATAAGAGGAGACCTTCTCCTCTAGGATTTTTTTTAAGTTTTTAGATCTAAGATTTTTTATTTTATTCAAATAAAATTTTTATAAAAATTGGAGAAGAAGGGTTCTCCAAAAAATCCTAAGAGAAGATCTTTCTTCTCTTCTCACTCTCTCATCAGGACATGATCAAATCATGTCCAAAAAGAACATCATACACCAATAACTTGGAGCACTTATCCCCACACCCTATTCCTCTCTCTCTCTTAAATTTTTATCATATAAAAATTATAAAGAATAAATAAGAGAAAAAATATATAAAAAAAAATAAAGAGAAGACAATCTTCTCTTACCTTGTCTCTTTAAGACATCAACCTTTGATGTCTTAGTTGAAGGCTCTTCTCCAAGAATCTTGGTGCGACAAATCATCCCACACCTTCTTCTATTTTTTTCTCTAATTTTTCATGATTTTTCTAAGGTTTATCACGTCCTCTAACCATTTAAAAGGAGGCGCCTCAATTTAAGACCAAGACTAGGTCAAAGTCCTAGTCTTAGAAGGAGTCTCATGGGGTATCCAACTCTTGGATGCCCCTTCCTTAATTTTTGGTGTGTAACCACTGATTCTCATGCACAAAATCAAGGGAAGAAAGGGTGGAACAAATAGCATGGCATGGAAAAAGTGGGCACACAAGAGGGGGGAAGAGTTTTGGTCAAAGGGGACTCTATCAAATAGAGTTCAAATCACAACAACTTTCCTATATTTGATCCGGTCAAATTTTATTCTAAATAATCGAGATATGTGGGGCATGGAGAAGCTCTTAGGTGTGAAAATGTTTCACGTAAACATCAAAAAAAAATGGTTGGATGTGGGCTTTCTTAGGTGCAAGAGAAAGAGAGAGAGTCCCAGTCCAACTGGGACTCCTCTTATTTGACTAGATCAAAATAGGTTTGAACATAATTTAAATTTTATTTAAATTATATTAAATATAATTTAATTAAGAATGATCCTAGTCCAACTAGAAGCCCAATTAAATTAGATTAAATCAAGATTTAAATCCTAAGTCAATTAGGTGCATCCAAGTTCTAGTCAAATAAGAAATTATTCTTTCTTACTATTAGCTTATCCAATAAATCAATTAGACTTAATCTAATTAAGTTTAAAATAATTTTAATTGAATCTAATTTAATTAGACTTGATCCCAACTTAATTTTTCTATCAAATTGAGCCAATTAGCAATCCAATTGCTAATCGATCCTCCTGCAATACTTATATTAGGTCAAACATCAATCGTATTGATGAATTGACCTTAGAATAATTTTCAATCATCGATTAACCATCTGATCAGATTACAAGCTCTAATATGTATGACTCCATAAATTTGAACCTAAGCTGGTAGCATAAAAATTAATTTCTATAATAATCAAAGTTTTCATCTAGTAATGATTTCTAATGTTCGGATAGGTCGAATGTATGCAAAGCAACATTCTTAGAATCCTGGCTCATGGTTACCATATAATTCATTCCTATGACTAATAATATTTAAGACGACTTCAAGTATGCTGTCAAACACTCATATAAGTCATCTCTATTATGTCTCAAAATTTTGCAAATTTCATGACACCTCACGAGAATTATCCAAGCCTAGGTTTTGTTAAATTGAAACACAATGAGACATTCTCTTCCTGAAGCTAATCAAGAGTAGTCAATCCCATCTTGACTCACACACTAACTTCATAAGTACTTGACTGTACTTAAAAATCTTTCGAACCTATATTAGAAATACAGGCAGTCCAACATCAAAGTACAGTGAGTTGTTTGTAAGTCACTTTGGTGATCTCAGGTCAGAGGAACATATATATTCATTGGCCTTAGCTAGCTACTTTTGATAGTAGAGTGCTATATTGATCATGTTCAGTGCAAATGCACTCCTGCATCTCACCTGGATGCCATATCAGTGTCTCCACACCACTTGATTATGAGGACAACCAATGCATATGGCTTACAATGATCTACACTCGATAAGTTATCATCCTTATTAATAGCTTATCATTTGATCATGAACAATTTAAGAACTATCTGATAAATCCTTCTTTATTGATTGATTGTGATTCTAAGAACTTCATCATAATTTAGGAGTTCATTTAAGAAAGATAAAACTTTTATGATGAATCGACAAAATAACTATTATTATTAGATAATTCATATACTAATTTCAATCATCTACCACTTAGATGATTGACTTTAAGATATATTTTTCAATAACTTTCACTTGGATTGAAGCCAATCAGAATGATATCAAATATCCTATCTTCTACTGAGTTCGTAGAACTCCTTAGTTCCAAGGCCTTAGCAAATGGGTCGGTCAACTTCTCCTTTTACGTTGATCTTCTAGAAAAAGATAAAAGCAATATAGAATATGCTGGTCCTTGGATTCTTTAGCCTGAGCTATGGCTCCAATGCTATGATAGGACTGGACCATTGGTGGAGGGTGCCACTTCCAACCAACTAATGAACCTCGGCAACTGTGCAGCTTATATGACAGCATCATATGCCACGATATACTCTACATCACTAATTGAATAGGCTAAAGTATACTGCTTGAAACCTTTCCAACAGATTGCTCCTATAATTAGGGTATGATCTGACATTCTCTTGTTATCATTTTATTTTGACTGAAATTAAAATATCAACATGTTTTAAATTAGTACTTTTATATTTAAGTCACTGAATCTTAGTATTTTTTAAATACTTAAGGATTGTCTATACAATTTTTCAATGGCTCTCACTGGGATCAGACTAGTATCTGCTCACTACCTCTAGTGAGTATACCATGTCTGATCTTATACATGGAGAAATAAGATGACAACTAAACTTTTATTCCTTGCAATGCTGAAATATCATTCTCGATTAAGAAAATTTCATCCTCAAACATCACAAGAAATAACACTACAAAATATTTTGCCCAATTATAAATACAGGATTTGTCTTTGTTTATAACAAAGATATACGTTTAGAATGTATGTTTGAATTATAAGGTAATAGCCAAACGAGCTCTATAGGTCTTTATCTTTCTATCTGCACTACTTTGATCCTTTTGAAAATCTATTCATATCCAATGGATTTTATCCCTTTAGGTGAATCAACTAGTGTCTATATACTATTGATTTTCATAGACTTCAATTTGGATCATATGGCTCCAAAATACTTCTCAAAGTCTGACCACTGCATTGCATCTTTATAGGTGATCAAATCCTTGTTGTTCTCATCGAGCTCAACAAGATCACCATTTCGGACCTAGATACTGAAGTATCTGTCTGGCTAATGCGATACTCTACCGAATCTTCTTAAAGGTGATACTTTAATGGACTTCGAATTTGATCTGATCAAATCTGGTTTTGTAGGTTTATCAGATAACATTGGTTCTTTTTTATCAATCAAACTTTTATAAGTTTAACTTGACTGGCATCAGTTCCTTCTCTAAGAAACTTTTTTCCAAAAGAAATGCTCTATTGCTGATGAACATTTTATGTTCTTTAGCATAGTAGAATTAGTGACCTTTAAACACTTATTAGACCAGGATCCAAGTTTATCTGTGTGCAAATATTTGACATAGGCCGATCAACTTCAAACTCGAAGGTGAGAGAGTCTAAGTCTATGCTCGATCCATATTCCATATGGAGTCAATGCAATAGATTCACTCGGTATAAATTTTAGAGTAAAATAAGTAGTCACAAGAGCACAATCCTAAAGCAGGCAAACTAGTTAACCCTATTATGAATTGGACCATATTTAACAAAGTTCAATTTCTTCTTTTAGATATATTGTATTCTAAAAAAAAATCCACTGAGAGAGAATCCTATTCTCTCCTAGATATGTCACAAACTTACTAGATAAGTATTTGCCTCCTCGATCTGATTAAAGAGTTTTAATATCTTATCCAATTTATTTTTTTATTTCATTATTGAATCATTTGAACATTTCAAATGATTCAGACTAGATGCACCCATGATCAGATGGTCGTCTGTAATGAAATATTAATATCTTTCTTTGGCACTTAAGTTCATAGGTCTACATACATCACTATGTATGAGACTTAGAATTTTATCGACTCCTTCACCTTTTTCAGTAAAAAGTGACTTTGTCATCTTTCTAAGAAGACAAGATTCACAGATTATCAATGATTCACAATCATTGATGTTGAGATTTTTCTCTCAAGCTAACCCGTTTATCTTGTTCTTGTCAAAATGACTAAGCCTATAATGCCAAAGATAGATATCCATGATATAATCTAACTTGGATGTGTACATTACACTTAACATGCTGTGTAAATGTTAAATATTATTTCTTTATTATCCATATATTAATATAATATTATTCATAATAATATCATAATAATCTTCTTTATTGATAAATAATAACCATCCTTGGCCAAAAGGCTAACAGAGAACATATTTATCACAAAGATGGACAATAGTGACAATCATTCAAAATGACATCTTTGAAAATAAGCTTGACAATTCCTAAAGCTAGGATTGGAATAGGACTTTCATCCAAAATGTTTAGATTTTTCTCATCATTTTCAAACATTCCACTTACCTGTAGTTCTTGCAACAAATTACATAGAACTATCGGTATCTCATACCCAGGTAGCAGAATTTCATATAGAAAAATTTTAAGATGTTATCATATAACATTCTTGATAAGCAACTCTTGCTCATTTCTCATGTTCAGCCTATTATGATCAAGGAAAGTAAGATAATTTTTCTTCCTATGATCCTGCTTCTAACAGTAGAAGCACTACGTCTAATTTGGATCAATTTTGGGCTAATTATTTTTTCTGAGCTAAGAGGCCCCAGTATAAATCCATTCATACTACTGAATCGAATTCAACTTTCGATATTAATTATCAAAATTGGATCCCATAAGTCATCACTATCTAATAGTGATAGGAGCAATTAGGGTTTAGCCTTATTTTGAGAAAAGAGAATAATGACCTAAGTATATGAATTATATTAAGCCTAAAGACTTGGACTTTAGTCTTAAGGTTCTCTCACTATTTTATTCGAATTGGTAGCCTCTACCTCCAATTCGAAAAATTACTCTAATTTCTTAGTGGGTACTAGAATTCATATAGACTGTACATAAGCTCAACTATGGTTGGTCAATCTATGTACATCTAAGGATATGTTCATAATCAATTATTTCTCTAAATAATTTTTAGTAATTTAATTTTACCCCAAAAATCTAATTAGTAGGCTAGGGCCTCCACTGTAAGGATCCGATTAGGTCCAACCATTAACATGAGCATAGTTGGTGCATCTAACTAACGAATGATCAAGTCCAACTATGGTTGGTCAACCTAACCACCATTAGAGAGATACATCTAAGTCGTCATATGATGAATGATAATTCTATTAGTCAACAAGCATCAGGCCTATGGGCCTCCAATGATTATTGAGTTAATGGACCCATTATCAAATATCTTAATGGAAGGCTATGACTCGGTTATCTCCATAACTTTATCATTTTAAGGACATAATAATTTTAGAAGATTTAAATTATTAGTGATTTAAGGATAGAAAGGATACGGACCAATTTGCTTTCACTGACTTCACCAAGTCAAGTCCTCCTACTAACTTCTCATGTCATCAACAAGGACTAGGATCAATTTTAGCCCATGGGTACCTAGATTAGTCTCACTGATTTTCTATGTGACATGGGTTAGCACGAATCAATGAGCAACCTAATCAAAAGTTGATTAACCATATTGGTCAGGTAAGTAAAAATGGTGGGAGGGTCTGCCAAAGCTTACCTTAGATACCATCATAAATGGCCAAGTAAGTGGGTTGCCAATTAAAAATCATTGGTCTGGGATGCCAGACTTATCTTAGGCACTAATCGATTTATCAATTTTGATTTAATTTACCTAAAGACTCAGGCTCGACCACTGAGCCACGATCATTATCCATTTGTTAGATGTATGGACTTTGATCAACTACAACTATTGAATTAATCTAAAAAAATGATCTAATCCTAATTAATTATTAATTAAATTTAATTAATTTTTTAACTAAGTTCATATTTAATCTAACCTTAGGTCTAACCCAGTAAAGGACCTAACCAAAGCTAACCCATTATCCATTAATCAATATTTTATAAAATTATCTTAGGATCTTCAAATCACAAACCTAGATCCTAAACAATCACTTAATTCTCAATTAAGTTCAAGCTTATGAGTTTAGGTTTATGGAACCTTAGAACTAATTTTTGATTTGATCATTTGAAATATTTTCAAGTTGTAAACACTTTGAATCAAATTCAAATGATGGTTTTAGATCTGATTTATTTTAATATTTTGATCATATTCTAGGATTTTGAATCTAAAATTTTGTAGAAAGTAAGTTCATAATTTAAATTCTATAAAACTTATATGTCATACATATGCAAACTAGATTCAAAAATGAAACTACATATTAACATATGCAACATGAAGATCTAGATCAAAACATGAAATATATCACAGGGATCTCATCTAAATGATCAAAATTGGATCATAAATCATTTAATATTACATTTAAAATCTAAAAATAAATTATAAATTATTTTAAATTTTATTTAATATATTTATAATTTAGATTTCTCAGATCAGTACATACTAGGATAACCTTTTCACTGTAAGGGATAAACCTTACAGCAGGACAATCTTATAGCAGTATATACAATTCTGATATTATTTAGATCTAATCTAAATAATATAAATTAAAACTAATATATATTTAATTTTTAATTTAAATTAAAAAATTAAATTATAAATTTTTTAAATCTAATCTAAATTATTCATGATTCATATTCAAATCAATATATACTAGGACAATCTTTTCTTTGTAAGGGGTTAACCTTACAACAGAACAATCTTATGATAGTATGTATGATCTTTAATTAATTTTAATTTTTAAATTTACTCTTAAGCATACATGAATATTTTATAAAAGAATCTGGATGCTCTGATACCACTGATGGAAAACATGCAAGATTTCATGCATAGATTTCAAAATTTTTTCAAAATTAAAGCAGTGGAAGATATAGATTAAATAGTTTAATCTATAATATACATATAATCAAATTATAAAATTCTACATCAAAAATATATAACATGTTATGATGTAAATATAAATCTAAAATTAAATTAATCATAAGTGGTATTAATCATATCAATAGCTAGATCTAGAATAATTTTAGTTCTAATCCTAAATCATATCTAGATTACCAAGAGATCAGATCTCTTATCTTTGCGTGGGTCGAGAACTCTGTGGTTAATTATTATTATTATTTTTAGAGCCATACATGCGTCCAACCTCTATAAGTGATCCACACGAACCTGCAACATAGATCGAAAGTTCGTCGAATAAAGATCCACTCGAAGTGCTAGCTTCTCGCAGATCCCTCTTGATGGTTAATCAAATACATATTCTTTGGATCTCTTGGACACTCCAAGAGATGAAGAACATGAGGAAAAATAAGGAATAAATCCAATCCTTGGATCTCATATAAATCAAAAAATAAAAATAAAAAAAATAAATCCTAAGAGAAGATAAATCTTCTTCTTCAAGACATCAACGATTGATGTCCTGAAAATATCTCTATGCTAGGACAAGAGGAGACCTTCTCGTCTAGGATTTTTTTAAAAGTTTTTAGATCTAAGATGTTTGATTTTATTCATATAAAATTCTTATAAAAATTGAAGAAGAAGGGTTCTCCAAGAAACCCTAAGAGAAGACTTTTTTTTCTCTTCTCCTTCTCTCATCAGGACATGATCAAATCATGTCCAAAAAGAACATCATGCCCCAACAACTTGGAGCACTTATCCCCACATCCTATTCCTCTCTCTCTCAAATTTTTATCACATAAAAATTATAAAGAATAAATAAGAAAAAAATATATAAAAGAAAAATAAAGAGAAGACAATCTTCTCTTACCTTGTCTCTTCAAGACATCAATTTTTGATGTCTTAGTTGAAGGCTCTTCTCCAAGAATCTTGGCACCACAAATCACCCCACGTCTTCTTCTCCTTTTTTTTGATTTTTCATGATTTTTCTGGAATGTATCATGCCTTCTAACCATCTGAAAGGAGGCGCCTCAATTTAAGACCAAGATTAGGTCAAAGTCCTAGTCTTAGAAGGAGTCTCATGAGGCATCCAAGAGTTGGACACCCTCCCTTAATTTTTGGCATGTAACCACTAATTCTCATGCATAAAAGCAAGAGAAGAAAGGATGGAACAAATAGCATGGCATGGGAAAAGTGGGCGCACAAGAGGGGGGAAGAGTTTTGGTCAAAGGGGACTCTATCAAATAGAGTTCAAATCATAATAACTTTTCTATATTTGACTCGATCAAATTTTATTCCAAATAATCTAGATATGTGGGGCATGGAGAAGCTCTTAGGCATGGGAATGTTTTATGTAAACATAAAAAAAAAATGGTTGGGCATGGGCTTTCTTAGGCATAAGAGAAAGAGAGAGAGTCCTAGTCCAATTGGGACTCCTTGTTTGACTAGGTCAAAATAGGTTTAAATCTAATTTAAATTTTATTTAAATTAGATTAAATACAACCTAATTAATAATGATCCTAGTCCAACTAGAAGCCTAATTAAATTAAATTAAATTAAGATTTAAATCTAATTTAAATCCTAAGTCAATTAGGTGCACCAAAGTCCTAGTCAAATAAGAAATTATTCTTTCTTGCTATTGGCTTATCCAATAAATCAATTAGACTTAATCTAATTAAGTCTAAACTAATTTTAATTAAATCTAATTTAATTAGACTTGATCTCAGCCTGATTGTTCAGTCAAATTGAATCAATTAGCAATCCAATTACTAATCGATCCTCCTGCAATATTTACATTTGGTCAAATATCAATCGTATTAATGGATTGACCTTAGAATGATTCTCAATCATCGATTAACCATCTAATCAGATTATAAGCTCTAATATATGTGACCCCATAGGTTTGAATCTAAGTTGGTAGTATAAGAATCAATTTTTGTACCAATTGAAGTTACCATCTAGCAATGATTCTTGATGTCTGGATAAATCGAATGTATGCAAAGCAATATTCTTAGAACTCTAGCCCATGGTTACTATATAATTCATCCCTATAATCAATAATGCTCAAGATGACTTCGAGTATACTATCAAATAGTCATATAAATCATTTCTATTGTATCTCAAAATTTTGCAAATCTCATGACACCTCATGAGGATTATCCAGGTCTAGATTTTGCTAAATTGAAACACAATGAGACATTCTCTTTCTGAAGCTAATCAAGAGTGATCAATCCTATTTTGACTCACATACTGACTTCAAAATTATTTGACTGTATCCAAAAATCTTTCGAACCTATATTAGAAATATAGACAGTCCGGCATTAAAGTATAGTGAGTTGCTTGCAAGTCACCGTGGTGATCTCTGATCGGAGGAACACTTATATCCATTAGTCTTAGCTAGCTACTCTTAACAGTAGAGTGCTTCATTGATCACATTCAGTGTAGATATACTCCTACATCTCATCTGGATGTCATACAAGTGTCTCCACACCACTTGGTTACGAGGATAACCAATGCATATGGCATACAGCGATTGACACTCGATAAGTTATCGTTCTTATTAATAACTTATCATTTGATCATGAACAATTTAAGAACCATCCGATAAATCTTTCTTTATCAATTGATTGTGGTTCTAAGAACTTCATCATAATTTAGAAGTTCATTTAAGGAAGATAGAACTTTTATGATGAATCAGCCAAATAACTATTATTATTAGATAATTCATATACTAATTTCAATCATCTACCATTTAGATGATTGACTTAGGATATATTTTTCAATAAGAATTGCTATGGTTATAGCCATGCTTACCCTCTATAGGGTTGCTACCCCCTAGAGGCTAAGCAAGGCTATAAATAGCAATCCCTATATTCCATCATGGCTATGGCAATTGCTATCTGAAAGATTATTATATGGACTTCCATCAATAATCAGACCAAATCTATCAAATATGCTAATCATCTACTCGAGCCTATCATCATTAAGCTTTTGCACATCAGTAAATGTGTTGGACATGTAGAGTCTTCGATCCATGCACATTATCTTCCACGTCTTTCCATGCATATACCAATATTTGTAGTTTGGCATAAATTCATTCCTATATAAATAGGCAACTACTGTATCCCTATCAAGTATTTTTCTACCAACATATCTCTTATAAGAATAATGAGCCTATCCTTGAACTAAGAGTGTAGTATTTCCAAAAGCATAATCACAAAAGTAAAGGATATCATTACAAACGAAGATAGTCAGGATGCGCATCTTGCGCATGTGGACTTAGCGCTTGCCAGATGATTATGCTATGCGAGTACATGAATTTATTTTTAAGTTATTATTTTATTTTTTAAAATAATTTCTACTTCTTATTTGTAGCTCGAGAAGGCGGTCGAAGGCTTAGAGAGGCTATAATGATCGCCTGTGCGAGATGAACTTAAATGGAGGTAATGCATTTCTGTTCTTGTTATTGTATGGTCAAGGTTGGATGGTCTATTACATTGCAAACAACTGCTTGTAGCCACCTCATGGTTAAAGATGCAGAGGAACTTGCAATGCAAGGTAAGCTTGGATGGTTTGTTACATCGCAGATGACTGCTTATCATTACATCATCAAATAAAGATTAAATCTGATTTTAATATTTAGTAGAATAGTTGGTGAGTCAGATATCGATTTTCTCAGAGATTGAAAGCCGAGTTGCATTCAATTTAATTAAAAAATAAAATTTTAATTAATTTATAAAGTAAAAATTTAAATAAATAAATTTAAGATAATTAATTTAGATTTTATAAATAAAAATAAAAGAAAGCAAATAATAATAAAGTGGGGTTTGAAGAATCAATTAAAGGTATTCTAGAATTTTAAATCCATCTCTAGCATGGTTGTGATAATTTTTTTTAATATAAAAATTTAATAATTTTTAAGAATTTAATTATGATTATAACCTATTTTCTTTGGGCATGAACCATATCTTCTGATCACGATCCATCTCAATAGAATCATAAGCTATTCAATACTTTAATTCTTAAGAATTGGTAACATGGCTTTTATCGATTCTCTCTAATATAAACTATCAAATCGAGCACGGATTGTATCTTTCGATCATAATCCATCTTCATAAATATAATCTATTTAAATATCAATCAATAATAAGCATGTTAAAATCTCATGCATGGAGGATAAAATTTAGGATTAGGTAGGAGAATAATTTATTCATTGCATAAAAAAAATATAAAAAAAATAAAGAAAAAAATACAATCCATGTTCGAGGACTTCATCTTCATCCTAAAATTCTGATCTTTAAATACACATGATTTGAAATTCTCCAGCTCCTGACATCTTCAAATCTCCCAAAAAAAAAGAAAAGAAAAAGAAAGGAAAAAGAAAGAAGAAAGAAGAAGAGAGAAAAGGAGAAGAGAAGGGAGAGAGAAAGAAAGCAAAAAAAACTAATTTTCCCCTAAGGGGGCTCTCTACTGGCTTCTCCTAGCTTTTGGCATTACAGGGGCTTAAATAGAGGAGGAAAATAGGGTTCGTATGTAATTTTTTGAGTCAAAATTCGAGTCCTGATCGAATTAAAAAAAATTATGTTGAATTTTGGCCATTGATCTATTATCAAATGGTCTAAAATTCGCTAAAAATCCACCACAAACATAAGATATATCGCCTAGGTTGAATTTCAGCTGTCGGATCAGTCCTTGAGATGTCTACTAGCCATTGGATCGTGCCTAGGAAGCCTTTAGAAATCCAAATCAAACTTGGAAATGATGATGACCATTGGATTTCGATCGGCTACGATGTCAGCCATCGAATCACACAAATCTTCCTTGCTTGATCCTATAGATCGGGTACATCGTGAGCCTCCACCAACCAGTAGCTACCGCGCCTAATAAAAAAGACCAAAATTCCCTTGTGAACAATGATAAAAATATGGTAGACCTCTTAGTAGTCCAGGTGTTCCACGTATTGCGCACCGATTGGCGGTGCTTGCTGAGTTGGCCAGTCCGTGCCTTTTCCATGGACGGACCGATCGGTCCACCATGCACCGATCTAATTTTTTTCTTTTATTTTAAATTTTTAGGCTTCATAACTTTTTCATTTTAGCTTTGATTTGAGTAAAAATTTTTTGCATTAGAATCCATAAATCGAGCTCTTCATATTGATGGGATTCTTTCCTACAAAATACCCATAAAAGTATCAATTTTTTAAATAAATATTAAATTAATATATTTTAATATTTTTATTCATTAATTTATGATAATTATCATACCTTTTAATTTGAGTTTTACTCATCCTCAAGTAAAAAAAATTAAAAATATGTACCAACTCAATAAGATGTAAAAGTTTCTTCAGATCATCTTAAAGTCAGTTGATACCTGATTAGAGATTAAAGAAGTACATCATTAAATTATTAATTTTATCCTAAGTAGTGGTTAAGTAAAGAACATAAAATTTAGAGCTTTTCTTTGATCAATTTCTTACCTTTATTCTTTAAATCTCCTATCTTTATTATGGACTAGAGTTTTTTTTTATTTTATTTTTTTACAGTCAGTGCAATATTTTAATCTCTTAAGCTTTTTATTTGATTCTTGTATCGAACTTTGGATCAATGACTTCCAAATTAGTTGGCTTTAGGATACTTGATATAGAATACCTCTCGAACTTACTAACTCGAGTCAAATTGGCTATAGATTAAAACTAACTGTATAACAAGCTTTTTACATTGCCCACTTTTTGATGCAAATAACATTGCTTACTTAGGCAATGAGATCTGATTACTCGGTGGAAGATCAATATTTAGAACTTATTTTTTATTTTTTTTCTTTTATTTTTTTACTCATACCTATATAAAGTAGATTCTTTATTGAATATAGGCTGAAAGAAGGTTTTAGAATTACTCAAAAATTTATTTTATTCTAAACCTGATCATTTATTGGGTTTTCTTAATAATTTGATCCTTAGTATTTCAAAAAATTCTCTAGACCATTAATCAATCATCAATTAGAAATGCCTAAAAAATTTTAAATCAGAATGAAATTAGGTACATAAGACTAATTAATACCATACTTGAGGACTTTAAAATTTTTATTATTTATCCTTCCTCCCTAACTTAATTTCTATTATCCTCAATGATGGAAAAAAAATAGAGTATGATAAATGATAAGAAAATAATAAGAAAAGAGTTTACCTGGTTTAGTATAGTTCTGATCTCGGCTTGGGTTTATTTATTTTTCATCTAGCATGAGTTTGTAGTTCGTCCCCCAACTTATGTTGGAAATTATATCCTAAAGACAATCATCTAGATTGTAGATGGTTGAGCTAAATATAATTATACTTAAATTATTAATGAATAAAATTATTCTATTGGTATTTTCATTATTTTGTGCATCTTCCTGAAATGAACTCTTCTATGATGAAGTCCTTAGGACTATTTAGACTTGACAAAGAAGGATTTATCGTTTAGTCCTCAAACATGTTCATGACCAAATGATTCATTGTTACCAAGGATGACAACGTATCGAGTGTAGGTCATTGTATACCATAAGTATTGGTTGTCCTCTTAACCAAGAAGTATGGAGATACTGTTATGGCATGCAAGTAAAGTATAGGGGTACATTTCACTAAATGTGATCCAACTATGGAGCTCTCTACTATCAAGAGTTGCTCGCGAAGGATACAGGTATAAGTATCTCTTAGACATGAGATCACTACGATGACCTACAAGCAACTCACTGCACTTAGGTACCGAACTATCTGAATTTTTAATTCAGTGATGAAAGGCTACTGGGTGCAGTCAAGTACTTGGCTTATCGGTGTGTGAGTCAAGATGAAATTGATCCCTCCAAGTGTTGGAGCAAGTGCATCGCTGTGTTTTAATTTAGCAAATCCTCGATTAGAGTAGTCCATATGATGGATGCTAAATTTTGAAATACACTATGGATAAATTTTAGGATTGATAGTAAATCCTAAATCATCCTTTGAGCATTGAGATCAAGGGGATGAATTATACGATAACCATATGCTACAAGTTCATCATTGTTGCATTATGATTTTTTGACCTATTCGAACGTCGGATACCATTGCTAGATGGTCACATCGATTGATACAGAAAATCAATTCTTATGCTACTGGCTTAGGAATCGAATCTATGGGGTCACACACATAAGAAGTTTCTACCTGATCTGATGGCTGATCATGAGTTCTGATGATCCAGGACTCTGTGATCAAGAGTTCTACTGAACTGGGACTCTATGATCAAGAGTTCCACTAGACTGGGACTCTATCTTTATGAATCCCACTAGACTGGGACTCAAAGTCCTACTTACTTGGGACTCTCTGATCAAGAGTTCCATTAAACTAGAACTCTATGATTAGGAGTCCCACTAGACTAGGACTCTATCTTTGTGGATCCCACTAGACTGAAACTCGGAGTTCTACTTATTCAAAATTCTTTGATCAAGAGTCTTACTAGTCTAGGACTCTATGATCATGAGTTTTACTCATTTGGGATACCGAGTTCAAGAGTCCCACTGATTTGGAACTCTTCAGAAGTTTCACATTGATGGGACTTTGTTGTCCAGATACTCATCCAATTAGCACTCTGATATTTTTGAAGGATTAATTAGCAATTTGATTATTGATTATCTTAATTTAATTAAGCAATGAGGATTTGATCAAATCTAATCGAATTGGATTCGATTAGGTTTGACCTAATAAGGTCATGAGATGACCTAATCGCTATGGAAGATTTAATCCTGATTTGATCAGGATCTAAACCTAATTAATTTTTAATTTAATTTAAATTTTATTAGATTGGATTAAGTCTAATTTGGTTGGATTTGATCTAATTTAATTAGGTCTAGAATTATTGATTTGGTTGAAACCAATTAAGATAAATTCAAAGTAAGTTTGAATTTAAACTTTCTCCCTGCACCACATTGCTTTGACTTTTCCACTCTTGTTACGTAAGTTTTTCTCTCACAAAAGAAGGTTTCTATGCCTCTCCTCTCATCAACTTTTGACCTGATCCAAGTGTTGGACCAATTCAAATAAACTTGAATTTTGAATTCAAGTTTTGGTTGGTTGGTTGAAACTTTCTGCTCTTATCCTCTCCATGCATCAAACTCATTTCTCACGCACACTTTTGTGCATTTCTGAGTATGGGCATGTAGAAGGAGAGTCCTACACATCAAACATTCTGGTTTGGTGTTGGGAAGAGATAATCTCTACACTTGAATTTTGAATTCAAGTGTTTAGTTGAAATCATCTAACCTCTTTCTCCCTTATCCAAACCTACACGCAAATCACACTGTTAGTGCACATTTAAAATTGTTTTTCAAGTGGGCATGCATGGGTTTACATGAAAGAAGGCTGAGGGGCATGAGATGATTTCTTAGAGAGAGAAAATCAGAGTGGGGTGCATCCATCTGGGGTGGAAAAGTCAAACCAAGATTCTTGCGCTTAAAATCTTTACATGCCACTTCTTTTATTTTCTAATCTTTGGCTGCCCATCTAATAGATGTTTTTAGAGAGGTGTATGATAGAGGGAGAGTCTCTTGATCCATGAAAAATTATTTCATGAGAAAAATCCAAAGAGAGAGGGCGTGAGAGGATTTTCGGTAATCAGGGTTTTTGATGAGTGCAAAACCCTAGAATTGGGTCTCTGGGTTTGGGTGGAGAGATTGAGTGTTGTGAGTACCCGATCATCACTAAACTTTAGACACAAACTCATCATCCTCCATACTCAATGTTCTAATTATCTGGAGTATTTGAGAGATCAGAAAGAAGATGATCGATTGGATCGATCGCGATCAGCCATCGAAGACTCCGACGAGGAGCTAGCACTCCGGTAGAGCTGGTCGGGATCAGATGCTCTATGTAGATCAACCGTAGAGGCTGGATGAGTGTGCAGCTATAGTATGATATCATAGTTTCTTTTGATGGATTCAGATCATGGAGATCAACTATCCATGCATAGGTATCGAGTTCTGAACTTGTATCGATCAGTAGATTCGATTTGTTGATCGATCGCATTTAAATTTTAAATTATATATTAGTATGTCTAGATTCTGAGTAGAATTTATTTTATTAGATCAATGCATGCAGTAGATTAATTTTAGATTAATCTAATTCTTTTGATGCTATATAATTCAAAAATATTTTGAAAATGCATGCTAAAAATCCTGCTCGATTTCCTTCAATGATATCAGAGCAAGGTTGCTTGACATGTCTAATATATAATTAAAAATTAAATATTAGTATATTTAATATGCTTAATCTAGATAACTTAGTAATCTAGAATGAATGAGCCACCAAGCTATCCAATCATAAGGGACAAGTATGGTTTAAAGGCCATGTCCTCTCATTCAGTGGGGATCCCTTATGACGTTAGGAGTGCCACCGTGAACTCATTCATTAAGATGAACAGTAAAAAAATTTTAATGATTAAAATTATTTTAATTAAAAAAATTAAATATGAATGTATTTTAGATTAAATCTAAAAGGTTGATTCATAGTTTAATTTTTATTATATTTTATTTTCTATTTAAAACTAACAATAGATTGCTGTTTGAGAAATGAGTTGACTCATTTCTAAAATGAGTCGACCCATTTAGAAAATAGAAAATAAAAATCTTTTAAACTTAAAAACTATTTTTAAAATGTCGAACCCTGACCCATCAGCCCAAAAACTTAATTAAAAGAATTAAGTATTGTCTTCTAGGTTCTAGAATTATGAATTAAAGATCCTAAGACAAAATCATAAGACTATGGGTTAAAGGATTAGATGAATTAGATCCATTAATTGGGTTAGACCTAAGGTTAGTTAAAGAATGGATCTAACATTTGATGAGTTACTGGCATATCCCTTCCACTGATCTCACTTACCTGACCGACATGGTTGATTAGGATTTGATTAGATCACTTGGTGATTTGGACTGACCCATATCATTAGGAATTAATTTGACTAATTTCAATCAGTAAAACTGAATTAGATACCCATGGACTTAAATTGATCCTGGCCCTGATCTATTGACTTGTTGAAGTCAGTGGGAGAGTTTGACTTGGTGAAATCAATGGAAGAAATTGATTCGTGTCCTTTCTATCTAAAATCACATATAACCTAAATTCTCTAAATTATTAGATCTTTAAAATTACTAAGTTATGGGGATAACTGAGTCATAGCCTTTCATTAAGGTGAATAGTAATGAGTCCAATCTTCTGGGTGGACATTGGAGGTGCCTTACACCTGGTGTTCATCTGGATATTGAAATTACTATCCATCATATGATGATTAGGTTACACTCTCTTAATGGTGATCAAGTTAGTCAGAGCTTTCTTCGAATCTGGTTATCATTGATTTGATGCACCAAAGTCAATCATATTAATGGTTGGACCTAACCAGACCTTTTCAGTGGAGGCCATAGCCTACTGATTTAGCATCTAGAGCAAAATCTAAATACTAAAAATTATTTAAAAAAATAATTGATTGTGAACCTACCTATAGATGCACACGGGTTAGCCAGAGCTTTTTTCGAACCTATATGTAGTCTATGTGGATTCCAATACCTGCTAAGGAGTTAGTGTAATTTCTTAAATTGGAGATAGAGGCTACCAATTCATTAAAAATAATGAAAAAATCTTTAAACTAAAATTTAAGTATTTAAGATTAATTAATTAAAGTACTAATAAGATTTCATATTTTTTTTTAGATAATTAGAATGGCTAGAGTTAGTCTACTCCGTTCATTGTTAGACAGTGGTAAGTATTTAGGACCTAAGAACAAGAAATCTAGTGTTGACCCTAATAAGGTAGACCCAAAGAGAAATTATCCTCTGAACCTAATTAGATTGAATATGAGAAATCAGCAAGTGGTTGCTGGTCAAAGCTGTTATATGATAACACCTTGCAATTTCTCCGTATATGATACATCTACCTAGGTATTAGATATTGAGAGTCCAATTCATATATGTAATTCATTGCATGGACTTCAAATTGATAGAAAATTTAAGAATGGTGATAGATTTCTTAATGTTGGGGATGGAAGTCAAGTTTCAGTCTTAGCATTGAAAACTATTGAACTATTTTTCAAAAATAATAGTGTCATTTTAAGTGATTGTCACTATTATCTATCTTTTATGACGAACATAATATCCATCGAACTTTTGGCATAAGGTGGTTATAGTTTATCAATAAAGAGATATTATTGTGATATCATCACAATAATGCAAGAATAATTAAGAAATGGAATTTATATTTTATTACAGTCTATTAGTATAATGTACACATCGAATAAATGATCAAAACTAGATAATGTCACTAATGCTTATCTTTGGGACTGTAGACTCGATCATATAAACAATAATAGGATTAACAGATTAGTCAAGGAGCGCATCCTTGACATTGATAATTGTGAATCTTTGAATACCTATGAGTCCTATCTTCTTGGTAAGATGACCAAATCACCTTTTACTAGAAAGGATGAGCGGGCCACTGAGCTTCTAGGTCTAGTACATACTGATGTATGTGGACCTATGAACACATATGCTAGAGGTGGATTTTACTACTTTATTACATTTACTGACAACCTATCTAGGTATGAGTATGTCTATCTTATGAAGAGTAAATTTGATTTGTTTGAAATATTCAAATGATATCGAAATGAGGTAGAAAAATAACTTAGAAAGAGTATTAAAATTCTTCGATCTGATCGAGAAGGTGAATATCTTTCCAAAGAATTTTTGACATATCTAGGAGAGAATGAGATTCTCTCATAATGGACCCCTCTTGGAATACCACAGCATAATGGTGAATCTAAAAAAAGGAATCGAATCATGTTAGACATGATTCAATCTATGATGGGGTTTAAAAGTCTGTCGATTTTATTTTGGGATTATGCACTAGAAACTGCCTGTTTTATTTTGAATAATATTTCGAGCAAGTTTGTTGTAAAGACTCCATATGAGATATGGACTACCCGTAAGCCGACACTCTCTCAGTTTAGAGTTTGGGGATGTCCAACTTATGTTAAACATTTGCAGCTAGAAAAGCTTGGACCTAGGTTCGATAAATGCTTGTTCATTGGGTATCCCAAGAAAATTAGGGGTTATTACTTCTACCTTACTGAAGAATAAAAGATGTTTGTCAGCAATAGAGTAGTCTTTTTGAAAAAAAAATTTCTTAGTGAAGGAACAGTTGTCTTTAATGTTGAACTTAATGAAGTTTGATAGGTGAAAAAATCGACACATTCTAATGAACTTGTAGAACTAGATTTGATAAGATCAAATCCAAAGCCTATTGAAATGGCACCAAGAAGATCCGATAGAATACCGCATCAACCGGATAGATACTATAGTTTCTTGATCCGGATCGATAATCCTATCAAACTTGATGAGAACGATGAGGATCCAATCATCTACATGGATGCCATGTAGAGGTCCAACTCCGATAAGTGTGTAGAAGCCATAAAGTCTGAAATGGAGTTCATGAAGGTCAACAGTATATGGATACTAGTTGATCCACCTGAAGGAATAAAATTCATTGGGTGTAAGTGGATTTTTAAAAGAAAATAGGGCACAGATGAAAAGGTGGAGATCTATAAAGCCTATCTGATTGTCAAGAGATATCATCAGCATTATGGAATAGACTATGACGAGACATTTTTTTTAGTGGCAATACTCAAATCTATTCGGATCATGCTTATGATAGCGGCATACCTAGATTATGAAATCTGACAAATGAATGTGAAAATAGCTTTCCTAAATGAAGAGATGTATATAATACAGCCTAAGAATTTCACATCCACAGATGAGTCTAAGGTGTGTAGGCTTCAAAGATCCATCTATGCATTAAAGCAGGTATCGTGGAGTTGGAACATGCATTTTGATAAAGTAATCAGAATGTATGGCTTCATTAAGAATGGAGAAGAACCCTGCATGTATAAATGGGCCAATGATTTTATTGTTGTATTTCTTGTAATGTATGTTGATGACATTCTCTTAATAAAAAATGATAATCCTACATTATAGGAAATAAAGGTTTGGCTATCGTCTCAATTTTTCATGAAGGACTTAGGAGAAGCTTCCTATATGCTAGGAATGAAGATCTATAGGGATAGATCTAAAAGATTGCTAGGATTATCTCAATCCACATATATTGATACCGTGCTGAAGAGGTTTAGCATGGAGAATTTTAAAAAGGGCTATCTCTCGATAGGCCATGAAATTTTGCTCTCGAAAAAAAATTATTCGATAATTTCTCAAGAGAGAGAGTGTATGAGTAGAATACCATATGCTTCGGCAGTGGATTCTATTATGTACGTCATGATGTATACGAGACCAAACGTGGCATACTCACTAAGAATAGTGAGCAGATACCAGTCTAACCTAGGTGAGAATCATTGAAAGATTGTGAAGATAATCCTAAAGTATTTGAGAAATACTAAGGACCAGTGGCTCATCAATGAAAATACTGACTTAAAATTTATGGGATATGCTGATTTTAGTTTCTAGTTAGATCACGATGATAGCAAAAGTATGTTAGATTTTATGTTTACTCTAAATGATGGAGCGGTCTGCTGGAAGAGTCCTAAGCAGCATACTAAAGTCGATTCTATGTGCGAGATAGAGTATGTCGCGGCATCTGATGCTGTGAAGAAAGCTGTGTGGCTGCGAAAGTTCATGGATGAGTTGGGAGTGGCACCCTCCTTGGATGGTCTGATTTTGCTATACTGTGACAACACTGGAGCTATAGCTCAAGCGAAGGAGCCGAAGGCACATCAGTGCACCAAATATATTCTGTGTCGCTACCATCTTGTACGAGAAATCATGGAGCAAGGTGACATCGAACTTCAAAAGATCGATGGAAAGGAGAATGTGGCCGACCCCTTTACTAATGCTTTAGAAATCAAAGAGTTCGATAGTCATAAATAGAATATGGGTATTTGATACTGTTCTGAGTGGCTTTAGTTTAAGTGGGAGTTGTTGGGAATTATATCTTAAAGCCAATCATTTAGGTTATAGATGGTTGAGCTAAATATAATTATATTTGAATTATTAATGAATAAAATTATTTTATTAGCATTTTCATCATTTTGTGTATCTTTCTAAAATGAACTCTTTTGTAATGAAGTCCTTAGGACTATTTAGACTCGATAAAGGAGGATTTATCGTTTAGTCCTTAAACGTGTTCACGATCAAATGATTCATTGTTATCCAGGATGATAACGTATCGAGTGTAGGTCATTGTGTACCATAAGTGTTGGTTGTCCTCTTAACCAAGAAGTATGGAGATACTATTATGGCATGTAGATGAAGTATAGGGAAACATTTCACTAAACATGATCCAACTGTGGAGCTCTCTACTATCAAGAGTTGCTCGCGAAGGATATGGATATAAGTATCTCTTAGATCTCAGATCATAATGGTGACCTACAAGCAACTCACTGCACTTAGGTACTGGACTACCTGAATTTCTAATTCAGTGATGGAAGGCTACTGGGTGTAGTCAAGTACTTGACTTGTCGGTGTATGAGTCAAGATAGGATTGACCCCTCCAAGTGTTGGAGCAAGTGTATCGCTGTATTTCAATTTAGCAAATCTTCGATTGGGGTAGTCCATATAATGGATGCTAAATTTTGAAATATACTATGGATAAATTTTAGGATTGATAGTAAATCCTAGATCATCCTTTGAGCATCGAGATCAAGGGGATGAATTATACGATAACCATATGCCACAGGTTCGTCATCGTTGCATTATAATTTTTTGACCTATCCGGACATCGAATATCATTACTAGATGGTCACATCGATTGGTATAGAAAATCAGTTCTTATTCTACTGGCGTAGAAATCAAACCTATGGAATCACACACATAAGAAGTTCCTACCTAATCTGATGGCTGATCATGAGTTCTGATGATCTAGGACTCTATGGTCAAGAGTTTTACTAGACTAAAATTCTGTGATCAGGAGTTCCACTAAACTGAAACTCTATTTTTATGGGTTTCACTAGACTGAGACTCAGAGTCCTACTTGTCTGGGACTCTCTGATCAAGAGTCCCACTGGACTGGGACTCTATGACCAAGAGTCCCAATAGACTAGGACTCTATCTTTATGGGTCCCATTAGACTGAGACTTAGAGTCTTACTTATCCAAAATTCTCTGATCAAGAGTCCCACTGGTCTGGGACTCTGTGATCATGAGTTTCATTCGTTTGGGATATTGGGTTCAAGAGTTCCATTAGTTTGGAACTCTTTAGGAGTTTCATGTTGATAGGACTCTGTTATTTGGACATCCATCCGATTGAGACTCTAATATTTTTGAAGGATTAATTAGTAATTTGATTGCTGATTAGCTTAATTTAATTGAGCAATGAGGATTTGATCAAATCTGATCGAATTAGATTCGATTGGATTTGACCCGATAAGGTCATGAGATGACCTAATCGCTATGAAAGATTTGATCCTGATTTGATCATGATCTGAATCTAATTAATTTTTAATTTGATTAAAATTTTATTAGATTGGGTTAAGCCTAATTTGGTTGGGTTTGATCTAATTTAGTTTGGTCTAGAATTATTGGTTTGGTTGAAATCAATTAAGATAAATTCAAAGTAAGTTTAAATTTAAACTCTCCTTGCACCACCTTGTTTTGACTTTTCCACTCTTATCTCCCACCCCAAATTTTTTATGTAAGTTTTTCTCTCGCAAAAGAAGGTTTCTGTGCCCCTCCTCTCATCTACTTTTGACCTAGTCCAAGCATTGGACAGTTCAAATAAACTTGAATTTTGAATTCAAGTTTTGGTTGGTTGGTTGAAACTTCCTATTCTTATCCTCTCCATGCGTCAAACTCATTTCTCATGCATACTTTTGTGCATTTCTGAGTATGGGCATGTAGAAGAAGAGTCCTTCTACGTGTCATACACTCTGGTTTGGCATTAGGAAGAGATAATCTTTACACATGAATTTTGAATTCAAGTGTTTAGTTGAAACCATCTAACCTCTTTCTCCCTTATCCAAACCTTCACGCAAATTACACTGTTAGTGCACATTTAAAATTGTTTTTCATATGGGCATGCATGGGTTTATGTGAAAGAAGGCTGAGGGGTGTGAGAGGGTTTCTTAAAGAGAGAAAATCAGAGTGGGGCACATCCATCTGGGGTGGAAAAGTCAAACCAGGATTCTTACACTTAAAATCCTTACATGCTAATTCTTTTATTTTCTAATCTTTGATCATCTATCTAATTGATATTTTCAGAGAGGTGTATGATAGAGGGAGAGCTCCTTGATCCATGAAAAATTGTTTCACGAGAAAATTCCTAAGAGAGAGGGCGTGAGAGGATTTTCAGTAATCAAGATTTTCGGTGAGTGTAAAATCCTAGAACTAGATCTCTGGGTTCGGGTGGAGAGATTGAGTGCTGTAAGTACCCGATCATCACCAAACTTCAGACACTGACTCATCATCCTCCATACTCAGTATTTTGATTTTTTGGAGTATCCAAGAGATCAAAAAAATATGATCAATTGGATCGATCGCGATCAGCCGTCGAAGACTCCGACAAGAAGCTAGCACTCCAATGGAGCTGGTCGGGACCAGGAGCTTCATGTGGACCAACCATAGAGGTTGGATGAGTGTGCAGCTATAGCATGACACCATAGCTTCTTTCGATGGATTCAGATTATGGAGATCAGCTATCCGCGCATAGATATTGAGTTCTGAACTTATATCGGTCAGCATATTTGATTTGCTGATCGATTGCATTTAAATTTTAAATTATATATTAGCATGTCTAGATTCTGAGTAGAATTTATTTAATTAGATCAATGCATGCAGTAGATTAATTTTAGATTAATCTAACTCTTTCACTGCTATATAATTCAAAAATATTTTGAAAATACATGCTAAAAATTCTGCTCGATTTTCTTTAACTTAGTCCTAAAAGAAAGGTAAACTAAAAATAAAAATTAAATTCAAATGCAAAAAGCTAAAAGCTAGGTTGCCTCCTGGTAAGCGCTAAGTTTAATATCTTCAGTCAAACCTTATGAAGAAATTTTAGATAAAATTAATTTTAGTGCATCCTTCAGAGTTTCAAAAAAATAAGGCCAATTAGGAGGCCTTGTTATTATGGTAGAAAAATATTCATGGAATGCTTTACGATGATTAGATTTAGTCCTAATCAATAAAGTATATGGAGCAGGCATGTTATACCAGAATTTAAGATTATTATAGTTTTTATAACCAGGAAGAGATTATGTTTGTTGGGTTGAGATTAGGGGTGGTAGTATTTGAATTTCTTCAACTATAATATGATCTACCCCACTCTCTTTCTTATGTTTGATATAACTAAGCATCAATTCTTTCTAATTTAAGGTATGGCACTTTTTTTTAAAATTAATTTTAAATTTGCCTTCATACATCATTTTAATATTGTAGATAAATTTTGGAGGCTATCCTTGAAAGTTCTGCCAAATATCAAAAAATCATTCATAAAATCGTTGTCCCTTATTTCAGCAATGTCCCAACCAATAGCTTCTTTATATGCATTTAGAACATCCATAAGTTGATCTTCCTGGGTATGTATCACTGATAGAGTATTAGTAGGTTCATCAGAAAATGGCCTCAATTCTAGAGCAGTTGGCGGTTCTAACAAGAGAGCTATTGGTGGACTAGATGGTAGCTCAAGTTTTTCAATCCAATTTGAGATAGTTTTAGGATATGATGTATCTACTTGATCATTAACTTCTGTATTGTATCCATCATCATTAAAATAATCCATCTTATAAGGAGCAAAATAGGGATTTAATGAATCCTAAGAAAGAATTATGAGTGAAGGTTCCTCTAGTGTGGAATTCATCTGTGGTTCTTAGGAAGTCTCTATTAATTCCATCATCTTCTCAATTTGTCCATCCCTGTTAAAAGAAATTGATGATTCTAGAGCTCTTAGAGATGGATCCATATATAAGTAAGGTGATGGAATTGGTTCATCCCACTATTTTTGATCTTTTTTTATATTTTACTGCCTCAATTATATGATAAAGTAGGGTCATTTTAGTTTTACTAGGTTGTTCTATGACTATAGGTAAAGAGAATGATAGTGGAATTGGTTTAGTCCATCGTTCTTGTTCTTTTATTTTTGCCTCAGTAATATGGTCTAAGAATGTCTTTTTAGTTGTGCAAAGTTGTTCTATAACCATATTATTTTCAAAAATTTTGATTGATTGTTCAAAAAAAGTTATAGGAACATCAAAATTTTTAGTTATATATGGTCCCTTACGTTCACTCTCGAGTGGAGTAGGCAACTCACTTTCACTAATAGTTGTGACTAATTGACTTATCTATATTTTTAGACAATCAATGGCTTGGGTTTTTGACTTTATAAGTTGGTTCGTATTTTGCATGAGGTTGTTTAAACTTTTTTCTAATGAATTAAGCCTTTGGTCCTCTGGTTTTTTAAAGGTTTGCATACAGGAGTGATAGTTCTGCATAAAGTTATTAAGAGTAGTTGGTAGAGAGTTAGGCCTTTGGTCATCTAGAGTATTCAATGGTTGAGAGGTAAATTCTAACTCATCTACTGCTTGCCGAATCCTCTCTTTAAAAATTAACTCATTATTATTTAGAGAGATTTGATATTGTGGGTAGAGCATATCATAATGTGCATCCATGAAAGTGGATCTTTGTGGTACCGAGGTAATCACTGATTGTGATTGTCATGAAAAATTTAGCCGAGCCCCCAGCTTGGATTGTAAGTATTAAAGTATTAGTTATTTCCTGATCTGTAGGCTATTTGAATTTGATTTTGATAATCTTGCTCATATATATACTCAGAAAATTGATTTAGGCATCTTCTTGCAAAGTGGGTGGGGCTCGAACAAATTGTACAAACTTGTTGTGCAGGAAGAAGAGATGGATAGGAAGAGTTTTTATTGCCTATTAAATGTTCTAATTTATGGGATAACTCATCCACTCTTCTCTTGAGATCCATCTCAAATTATTCTAATTCTTCAAATATGTTCAATTAAGGGTTCTAGATCATAACGATCCTTTTTTAATTATTATTTATTTTATTTTATTTTATTTTAAAAAAAAGAGATGAGGAGAGAGAATTCTAAAGATGAGAGTCTAGAGGATCCTAAATCTAAGGATGATAGAAGAGAGTATTTTAATTAGGGTTTAAATTATAATAGCAAACAAGTTAGGCAAGCATGGACTCTCTATCCTAGGGTTTACCTAAATCTAGATAGCTCATAACTACCAAGATTATCTTCAAGCCCTCTAGGTAAAGAATCAGTCACTCAACTAGTCAGGTAAGTGTAAGATCGGTGGGAGCCCCCTCCGTTGCTTTTCTTAGATACCAATTATCTTGATCAGGTAAGCTAATGAAATCAATTAAGTAACCACCTTCCTTCAGGATACAGTTTCTGAATCACTTGCCTAGACACCAATCGAACTGACTAATCTTAATCTGATCTAACTCTTAGAATTTCTTATCCTAATGAGCTCGAATTTTATAGGACCAACGTCTAATTAATTTTAAATTAAAAGACTTAGATCAATGCAATATAAAGGATGATGATTTTTGGGCTAAGAAAGGATGATCAAATCTCCACCTTATCTTATTTAATGGGTTATGCTCTTAGAGTATATTATGGATATGTAATGCAAATCAAATAAGATATCCAAATATATTAAAAATTAATTTTATTTAATATTTATAATTACTTATAATTAATTAAATATTATGAGATGTCAGTGATTTTTTAGGATTTATGATTTTATCTTTTCATAGATATATTTTAAGTGTTTGATTTATTTGGTTTTGTAAAAAAAAGTAAATTTAAGTGATTAAGTAAAGAAAATAGTAAAATCTAAACTACAGAAAGTAGTAAAGTAATACTAAAGCAAAAAATCAGTTATAAAAAGATAGTAATAGCTAAATAAAATTAAAAAATAATATTTTTTTTAATTTTTAAACTTTTTATTGATTAATTAATTTTTTAATTAATTAAAGCAATCATGTTATAATTTTTGCCAATGATATAAAAAATTTGACTGCTTGTCGTTACAGCATCAAATAAAGATTAAACCTGATTTTACTATTTGGTAAGATATTTGGTGAGTCGAGTGTCGATTTTCTCAGAGATTGAAGATTGAGTTATATTTAATTTAATTAAAAAGTAAAATTTTAATTAATTTATAAAATAAAAATTTAAATAAATAAATTTAAGATAATTAATTTAAATTTTATAAATAAAAATAAAAGAAAGTAAATAATAATAAAGTGGGCTTTGAAGAATTAGTTAAAAGTATTTTAAAATTTTGAATCCATCTCTAGCATGGTTGTGGTAATTTTTTTTAATATAAAAATTTAATAATTTTTAAAAATTTAGTTATGATAATAGCATATTTTCTTTGGATATGAATCATATCTCCTGATCACAATCCATCTCAATAGAATCATAAGCTATTCAATACTTTAATTCTTAAAAATCGATAACATGGCTTTTATTGATTTTTTCTAATATAAACTATTAAATTGAGCATGAATTGTATCTCTTGATCACAATCCATCTTCATAAACATAGTTTATTTAAATATCAATTAATAATAAACATGTTAAAATCTCATGCATGGAGGATAAAATTTAGGATTGGGTAGAAAAATAATTTATACATTGCATAAAAAAATTACAAAAAAAATAAAAAAAAAATATAATCCATGTTCGAAGACTTCATCTTCATCCCAGAATTCTGATCTTTAGCTATACATGATTTGAAATTCTCCGACTCCTGATATCTTCAAATCTCCCAAAGAAAAAAAAAAGAAAGAAGAAAGAAGAAGAGAGAAAAGGAGAAGAGAAAGAGAGCAGAAAAAACTAATTTCCCCCAAGGGGGCTCTCCATCGGCTTCTCCTGGCTTTTGGCATTATAGGGGTTTAAATAGAGAAGAAAAATAAGATTCGTAGGTAATTTTCGGAGTCAAAATCTGAGTCATGATCGAATTAAAAAAATCCTGTTGAATTATGGCCGTTGATCTATGATCAAATAGTCCAAAATCCACTAAAAATCCATCACAAACATAAGATATATCGCCTAGATTAAATTTCAGTTGTTGGATCAGTCCTTGAGATGTTTGCTGGCCATTGGATCGCGCCTAAGAAGCCTTTAGAAATCTGAATCAAACTTGAAAATGATGATGACCGTTGGATTCCGATCGACTGTGATGTCAGCCATCGGATCATATAAATCTCCCTTGCTTGATCCTATAAATCAGGCATGGACTGGGTACACCATGAGCCTCCACTAACCAATAGCTATTATGCCTAATAAAAAGACCAAAATGCCCCTATGAACCATGATAAAAATACGATAGACCTCTTAGCAGTCCAGGTGTTCCATGTGTCGCGCACCAATTGGCCATGCTTGCTAAGTTGGTCGGTCCTTGCCTTTTTCATAGACCAACCGATCGATCCACCATGTACCGGTCTAATTTTTTTTTTTTCTTTTATTTTAAACTTTTAGGCTTCATAATTTTTTCATTTTAGTTCCAATTTGAGTGAAATTTATTACATTGGAACTTACAAATCAAGCTCTTTATATTGATAGATTTTTTTCTACAAAATACCCATAAAAAATATTATTTTTTTAAAATAAATATTAAATTAATATATATTTTAATATTTTTATTCATTAATTTATAATAATTATCAGCAGACAATCGCTTATAGTCACCTCATGGTTAAAGGTACAGAGGAACTTGCAATGCCTTATTTTTTTAATGATAGATCTGAGTTTTTATCATATTTTCATGTACTGAGGTTATCATGTACTACTGGATAAGAATTAGATAATACCTAAATCAAGAGACCAGTAGATCAACACATTATCATGTACTGCTAGATGAGAATTATTTTTCAGTTGATATATTGCAAATGTTAACTAACAATCTTTGTTACATGTGAGTTAAATTTTAATCATCTTATTATATTTTGATAGATATTTTATTTAAATTAATTTTTAGATTATCTACTTGCTTTGATTTTTATTTTTATTTTCAGAGATTATACATCATATGTTCTAAAGGTCGAAGCCATTCTAGCCAAGGATAGAGCTCTCAAGAAAAGAGTGATCATGCAACCAACTCTTATGGTTCTGCACCTCTCACATCGGACGGTAAACTCTAATACTTTAGATATTCTCATTTATATTATTTTGTCATTTGCTAACTAATATAATATTCTTTATATTAGATATTTTATACTTAGGTTTAGATAATAAGGGATCACTAGTAACTCCATAGTCACACACAGTAGCGATCAGCTTCCAGACACAGAGTCGTGGTTGAAGACCTGCCTGACTCGTGGTACCTTTGACTCGATTGGAGGATAGACAACTCATCCACATTCAGAGCCACTCATAAGTACTATAACTTTAATTAATATATTTAAAATTTAGCAATTCTAGAGTTAACATTTATTTTTTAAAATTAATTTTGCAGTACATTTAGTGAGTCTGGAGTATCTTGTATGGTTCCAGGCATCATTTGATGCTTGATGCTGAGATTGGTGAACCAGTTCTCCAACTAACTGTCCGAAGCTCGTGATGCAGCCTAGAAGATATTTTTGATAAATCAAAACTAGTTTAATTTTTAAATTCTTGATACATTGGTATTTTAATAAAATATTAATACATGCTTGTTTCTATCTTGCAGAAGTACTATTGATTCAAGACTTTCTAGGATGAGGAAGTTGGCCAACAGATCTTTGAAGAGATGGCCACACGAAGGCTTCGAGATGGTCTCTATAGCTTTAGGCAGTCCATCATCCAGTACTTTGGTTCTTAGTCACCATCGGACTGGTGGTCCTTCATGAATCACTAGATGCAGGCAGACATATAGCAGGCCCTCTGCAATCAGTGGAGCAATGAGGAGTACTTTGATAGACAGTAGAGGGCTCAGTAGAACTGAGCCATTCAATAATTTTCGATCAGACATATAGGCAGCTCGATCAATACACATGTTATGTGAGAAGTATCATAAAAATACTATTAAAAGTATTAATTTATTAATTAATTTATACTTATTTTTAAAAATTTAAAATTTTTATTTATTATTTTTAGAAAATATGATAATAGATAAATAGAGCTTATTTTTTGGTTCAAATTAAATAAGTTTGGAGCAAATCAAAATTAAAATGAATCTGACATGAATTTTCAAAGAAAAAAGAAAAAAATAAAATGGCTCAGCCAGCGTGCTCAGCCAAGCCATCGAAAATAGCTCAACCAGCATGCCATTCAAGCTGACCCAGCCATAGAAATCGGTCCATCGATCCATGAATTCAGACGTAGACTGCCAACTCAGCAAAACATGCTCAATCAGCGTGCGACACATGGTGGACTAAGATCTTAAAGGATTTACAAAAATTCTCACATGACATTTAGGGGTAAAATAATAAATTCATATGGCATGGCATGCGATGATTGGGTGCGGTCTGCGGTATACTCTATTGAAAAATATATCCCAAAGTCAATCATCAGCCTATTGACGATTGAGCTATATTATAATTATAATTAATTTATTAATTAATAAAATATATTTTTGATATTTTTTATCATAAAGTATTCATCTTTCAACGAATTTTATTGTTATGATGAAGTCTTTAGGATTATTTAGATTCGATAAAGAGAGGATTTATCGATTAGTCCTTAAAATTGTTCACGACTAAATGATAGACTGTTAATAAGAACAACAGCATCTATCGAGCATAGGTCACTATATGCCATAGAGATTGGTTGTCCTATTAACCAAGAATTATGGAGACACTGGTATGGCATACAGGTGAGATATAGAGGTACATCATCACTGAACGTGACCAACTCCAAAGCATTCTGCTATCTAGAATGTCTCTGATGGGATATAGGTATAAGTATTTCTTAGATCTGAGATCACCTCAGTGACTTGCAAGCAACTCACTATGCTTTGGTACTGGACTAACTAAATTTTTAATTCAATAATGAAAGACTTTTGGACATAATTAAGTATTTACGAAGTCAGTGTGTGATCAAGATGAAATTGACCACTTCAAAAGTTGGAGAAGAATATATCACTGTATTTCAATATAGCAAAACCTTGGTCAAAATAATCCACGAGATGGATTTAGTATTTTGAAATACAATGTGAACAGCCTGATCAAAGTTAACAGTTGAACTCTGAGATATCCCATGAGCATTTTGGTCAAGAAAAAGAATTATATGAAAACTATATCCAGATGGGTTCTAAGGATGTTCTTCTACATATTCAACCTATCCGACCATCAGGTACTATTGCTAGATGGTTACTTCGACTGGTATAAAAATTTATTTCTATGCCAACAGCTTAGATTCGGACCTATGAGGTCATATACATTAGAGTCCATGATCCAATATTGAGAATTGTTCTAAGATTAAATGATCAATACGATTGATGTTTAATCTAGTGCAAATATTGCAGGAGGATCGATTAGCAATTTGATTATTAATTGACTTAATTTGATTAAGCCAAAGAACTTAAATTAAATTTAATTAAATATAATTTAATTAGATTTAGTTTGGACTTAATTGGAATAAGTTTAATTAGTTTATTGGATAAGCCAAGTGCAAGAAAGAACTAGTCCTAGTTCAACTAGGACTTGGATCAACCCAATTTTCTAATTTAATTAAAAAATTAAATTAGAATTAAATCTAATTTAATTAAGTTCTTAATTAGATTAGAATCTAATTTAATTGGATTGAGTTACTTTTGGTTTGATTTGGTTTGAGAAACGATATTTCACCAAGTTAAATATGGAATCCTAGTAAGACTAGGATCCACCTTGCTTGCGCCACCTACACCCCACGCCTCCACATGCTCACTATCTTTATTTTATGCAACAAATCTCCTCTTCCTAGTCTTCATGCATGCCCACTCCTCTCCTCTCTTTCTCTTATGAAAATTAGGTGTGGACCAAGTCAAAGGAGGTAAGTTGTTTTGGTTTCAAAATCTATGAGATAGAGTTTTGAGAAACCAAAATTCCTTCTTTCCTATGCCGCCCACACTTCCAGATTTTTTCTAAAATTTTTGGTGGAAAAAGAAGACTTTTTGTGTGACAATTCAAGGTGGTCCATGCCTAAAACAAAGGAAGGGGTGCCTAAGTGTTGGGCGCCCCAACTAGTTGCCATATTTATTCTTTCCTAGTCTAAGAATTTGACCCAAGGACACCTCTATATCTCATTATATAGGACGAATGTTGGGCTGATTTTTGGATATATTTCAGTATCTCATTATATAGGATGAATTTTTGGCTAATTTTTGAATATATTTTAGATCTTGGAGAGGGCTTTTGGGTGTGTGAATACCAGGGTGAGAGACCTCTCGGGCGTGGGATTTTCATAGACACTAATCTAGATGTTTAGGTGAAAGAACAGAGAAGAAGAAGAGGGTCTTCTTCTAGGATTGCTTTATTCTTCTCTTCTCTTTCTTTTTTTGAGATTATTTAAGAGTATCTCAGATTTAAAATCTCTCCTCTTCCTTCTGTTCTTTAGAGGAGTCCAAATTCAGAAGAAGAAAGCACCGGATCGACTATCGAAGAAGGATCAATACAGTACTAGCTTACTGTACTAATTTTCTGCATAGAACTTCTGATCGGGGATCGTAGACTTGTGTGGATATCTCTTAGAGACCGAATGCATGTACGGCTCAGAGCATCATCCTCAAGTCCAAATCAGCAAGTTAGAACATCTAACTTATATAGGTAATATAGATTTGATCTGTTATTACATACCTATATTAGATATAGTGTAGATGCATATTGATATGATCAATATATTCTTCTTTCTTATATTTTTAATTTTTGATTTAATCTCATGCTATAATCATGTAATAGGATCTTAGATCTAGAGATTCTTTACTTTTTATAAATAAATTTTAATTTATTTTAGTCTTTCGCTGTCTGCTCTTGAAAAAGTTTTAAGATCTAGTCCTGAAATTCTAAATCTAATTCCTTCATACTCGGTCTAGGCGGTCCACAGCCATAGTGATGGCGCGATCGTGCAGTCCTAATGCTTTTCGATGAAGATCCAATGGCCATGGTCGTTTCCTACTCTGATTCAAAGCCAATTAGCACTAGATCTTCATCCGACGGCCACGTGCATTCCAGACTTTGATCTAATGGCTGACGATGACTCCGACGGTGACCAAGCACCCAGTTCGCGTTCCAATGGCTGCACCCATTCCAAAGCTTGATCAGATGGCCAGCATTCATCTCGACTCGATGTAGGCTTCCTCAGCACAATCCAAGGGCCCAGATTCCTTCCATCAACACAATCGAATGGCTGGTATTCAATCTGATTGGAAAAAGAATTTTAGAACACCTTTTGACATGATCTAACGACCCAAATTTGCCTGATCAACTCCATCCAATAGTCAGGACTTAATCCAACTTGATCTAGGCTTTTAAAATATGATTTTTTAGAATTTTAGGACCAGTTGATCAGGATTCGATGGCCAGAATTCATAGAACTCAACATAATTCATCTAGAAAGAGTTTTAAGCCAATTTTTCTTGGGATTTTTTTATATTTGCTGATCAAAACTTCATCTTAGTCCCATATTGCCTAGCAACAAAGACTCCAGCCTTCCAACACTCTATAAATAAGTTTCCAGGCAATCAAAATAAGTCATCTTCGATTATGAGAAGGTGATGGTAAAGGATAGAGCCATGTTTGGGATTCATGGTTGTTTCGACGCAGATGGTGCCGAGAAGAAGAGCTAGACTTCTACACCATCTCAACACCAATGCCGATCCAAGATCAAGATCAACTATTTTTAATTTTTAATTCTATCTTTTTAAATTTCATATATTTAATTTTTAAATATTAATTTTAATATAAAATTTTTTTATACTATTTAAATTTTAGCTTTTTATCTTTAATTATAATTTAATTTTTGTACTTTAATTTTATTGTACTTTATTTTTATTGCAAGTAGATACTAAGATCTAACTAGTAGATCTTAGTATCAAGTTTATTTTTTCATATCATTTAATTATCACTTTTATTGATAATTTTATTTTCTAACTTTAATTTTATTTTTAAAACTTTTTTTTCTATAAAATTAAAGATTTAAAAACTAAAATATTATCTTTTCTATAGATTCGACTCGACTCACTACTATCTATATATTTTAAATTATTTTAAGAAGTCAAAATTAAACTGATAAATACGATATCCTAACGACAACATCGTGCTCTTATGAAGTTTTTGGCACCATTATCGAAAAGGCATAAAAATTAAAATTTTTAATTTCTTTAATTTTTTTATTATTATTTACTATTTTTTATTTATTTTGTAGATAAAAAAAGAGGGAACAAAAAGATTAGGATAAGGAGAAAGCTTCCAATCCTATTTGGTGAGATCAATCCTAAATCCTAAATTTTTTTATTTATTTTATTTTTAAATTAATTAAAAATTATTTACTTAAACTTAATTAAAAGCTTCATGATAAGATTAGAAATTCTTATTGCTTAGAGCATTCATCATATTAATTTTATTTTTTATCTTTTATTTTTTTGGTGATCGCTAGAGATAAGGTAAACATCTTAACTTCAATTAGTTTCATGCATCTAATTTAGTTACATAGAACCTCTTATTTGAAAATGATTATGCATATTCATCTTAAATCAATTTAAGGACATAACCCATCAAACAAGATAAGGTGGAGATTTGATCATCTTTTCTTAGCCCACAAACAATCAACCAGCATCCTACATTGATCTAAGCTTTTAATTTTAAAATCAATTAGACATCGGTCCTAGAAACTCGAGCTCAATAGGATAAGAAATCCTAAAAATTGGATCGAATTAGGGTTAGTCAATTTGACTGATGTCTAAAGCAAGTAGTTCAGAAATTGATCCCGAAGGAAGGTGGTTACTTAATTGATTCTATTAGCTTACCTGACTAAGATAGTTGGTGTCTAAGAAAAGTAACAGAAGGACTCTCACCAATTTTATACTTATCTGATCAGTTGATTGACTGATCTTATACTTGGAGGACTTAAAGGTGATCTTGGCAGTTAGGAGCTATCAGATTTAGGACAACTTCTAGTCAGAATTATTTGCCTAACTTGATTGCTAACTAAAACATCAAATCTAATTAAATCTAATTCTTCTCTTTCTTCTTAGTTATAGGATTCCTTAGGATCTCTTCTTTAGAACTCTTCTTTCTTTCTTCTCCTTTTCTCCATCAAAAATAAAATAAAATAAAATAATATAAAAAATTAAAATAATATAAAATTAAATTAAATTAAATTAAATTAAACTAAATAAAAAATTATAAAAAATTTAAAAAATAAAAATTTTAAAAAAATAATAAAAAATCTAAAAAAATTCTAAACCACACATTAGGATTGTATTAGTACATACATGGTAGGAGATCGCTTTATTTGATTTAGTTGAACCCAATCATAAAATGGCTAAATCATATTAAACCCAATAGTCAAATGGCTGAAAATCCTAAAGAACCACATAGGTAGATGAAGGAATACTTTATTCCTTTCATCTATAACCTATCAACTTATATCTAGTTACCTGGTATCCATGTAACCCACTATGAAATCAAGTCGGCCACAATCCAGATGCTTCCATCCTTCATGAAAATATCAATGAAGATCCTTATAAGCATCTAAATGAATTCTTAGAAATCTACTTTACGGTGAGAATTCAAAATTTAACTGATAATGCTCTTAGATTAATCTTATTTTTTTATTAAAAAGATAAAGCTAAGTACTGGCTTGGCACATAAGAAGATCAATCAAAACTTGGGCTGAATTGCAAAGTAAATTTCTTAAGAAATTTTATCCCATAGGTCGAACCAACACAATAAGGTGAGCTATCACTAAATTTGTTCAGCTTCCATGGGAACAAATTCATGAGTCATGGAGAGACTTAAGGAACTTAGAAAATGCTCACACCATGGTCTATCTAAGTGGCAAATTATTCAAGCTTTCTATGAGAATTTAGGAGACCAATATAGATAAATGATAGATTCATCTTATGGAGGTGCATTCATGAGCAAAAGTGAGGATTAAGCCTATATCTTATTTAAAATCTTGAGTGAAAAATTCAATTAACCATGCTTCGTTAACTGATGCATGCTAATTTATAGCTATGGCCAGTGCACCAGTCAATCAAGTGATAAAGTGAATGAGTAGAGTATCGTTCCTAGAGGATTGGAAAATAAGTACTGAAAAGCTCTTTTCTATGCTTTATTAGAAGATTGATTTATGAGAATAAAAAATTAAAGAACAAAATAAAAAAATAATTAAATTTTTTTTAAAAAAAAATAGAGAGAGTGTAAATTATTAGGATTTTAAACTCAAGAGCAATGGATTACTAAGGCAATCGGTTCAGCAACTCAGTCAATACAATATTCAGATTTTTAGATTAATTTTATTTCATGTGACGGTGGAGTCTCCTAATTTATTCACTATCCTTTGGTCCAGGCATAGCAAAACTATTAATATTTATTAATTACTCTTTGGTTCAAGTGTAATTTAAATAAATATTAATGCATTAGATTTTGTGAAACCCTCTAATTAAAATACGATGCGTCCAAAGCGCACTAAAATTTCCGCATGCATATGAATTCTAATTTGATTCATAATACAAGATCTATAATCAAGAAGCATTAACATAGATGTACTTGATCCATAACATCTATGTTCATTAGATCAATTAGAAGATGGCCAGTAATCTAAAAGCATTAAGATCAGATTTATATACTCCTTATGAATAAAATTTAAAAATAATCACATTGAATATTGCATCAAAAGAGTGGCTACACCTTAGCCTTAGTAAAAAAAAAATTTAGTTCATGGTAACAAGTTCAAAAATAGTAAATAAAATAAAAAGCATAAAGAAATTAGACTGTTTGATTACTGAAATTGATTCTCTATTGCTCTTGATGTGGAGAACTTGGCGAAGAAGAAGATGCTCTTTGATCGATATCTTGATTGTCGAAGAAAAATTTTTTTTTATTTCTTACAAATCACTCTTCTCTTTCTACCTCTCCTCTCTTTCTTTTTATTTTTCTTTTTTTTTTTAACTCTCTCCCTTTTTCTCTTTTTCTCTGACTTCCCTCTCTCTTTCTCTGTCTCTCTCTCCGTCTCTCTCTCCCCCATTTTTTTTCACGACAACAGTAGATTTTTTATAGATGAAGAATTTGATTTCTCCTAAAATCCATCAAAAATTAGGTTTAAGACTCCCAAAGCAACTCAAACTAAGATCTGGATAATTCTACCCATTAGATGTCGATCAAACGGTCCAAAAACCACTCAAAAACCTCTTAAAATAACCCAGATCAAGTCAGATTTAATGCCAGCCATTGGATCAACTGTTGGATCGAATCTAGGCCATTTGATCGTGTAGAAAGAGGCCTTCTGATCTTTAGTTTACCATCGGGATGAATTTCAGCCGTTGGATCTCGACCGAGAGCTGCAGATGCCGTCCATCAGCACCTTCGTTTCGATCGTCCGATCGAGTTTTAGTGAAAACTGCCCGTTGGATCAGTCAAAATTTCTAAATTATCCTCCATGGACCATGCGCGAGCCCAATGTTGCGTGGACCGCCGCATTCTTCAGCCAATCGGAGTGCTTTTTCTGATGTAAAATGCCCAAAATACCCTCCAAATGGTCCATCGTGAGCCACAAAAAATGCTGACATCATCCTGACATCAGCATTGCATCGGCAGGTCGGTTTGCTGTTTCGATCGAACCAGGCCAAACCGCTGAATTGGTTCGAATCGAACCAATTTTTTTTTTTGAAATTTAATTTTGCACTCATTTGAAGTCTATTTTGCCTAAAATTTATTTCATCTGAATCAGAAAAATAAGATCTTCACATTGGTGGCCTTCTTTCCCACACAAGATTAATAAAAATATCAATTTCTAAAGAAATAACTTAATTTATTTTATAATTTAATACTTTTATTAGTATATTTTTACCACTTATCACACCCCCCAACTTAGTCATTATTAGTCCCTTAGCAATGTTTTATTTAATATCATATTTCAATAAGATTATCCATCATAAAGATAAAATTTAGGACTAAAGGTCAAAAAGTTTAGAAAATACTGCTAACTAAGCATTGAGCTTTAGAAGCAAATTTTTCAGTCAATATAATTAAAAACTTTCTTAGAGTACATTAAAGATTTATAGCACTTATGTTCGTGATGACTAACTTTAACATTTTAGTATTAAATTAAAAAAATAAAAGTATCTTCTCTTATCACCTATTTTGATCAATTTTCTATACATTCTCAATTTTATACTCATGAATTAAGGTAGCTTTCACACTACCTTCCTTTTTTTTTTTTTTTACTGTGCTGAGCATCCTGGCCTTTTTTTCACCATTTTATGTGAATTTTCAAACTTGACCTAGGTGTAGAGATCCAGTTACTAGGCTTTGGGCAATCCATAGATACTCTGTCTTTTGCACTTTATTTATAGGCAGGTAGCTCTTTCCTTAAATTCAAATTTTTTTGATTAGAATGTATATTAATTATCAATTTTCAGTGATAATTGAATCCTCAGTTGGCCTTATAATCAATACCTACTTTGTCTTGTTAGTGTGCATGTGCAATTAGAAGTGCTAATAATCTTTTAATGACCTAAGTAGGCTGCTAAAAGTTGACCAACTAATCTACTTCTTTAACTCGTTACATTCATTAGCAAATAATTCTATCTTTTATCACTTATCCAATTTATCTTGCTCAAGATTTTCTTCTTGACACATGATTTTTTTTTTATTATTATTAATTATTCTACATTGTCTTAAAGGAGAAAGAAAAATAAAGGATGTAATAAAGGACAGGAAGGAATACACCTGATTTGGTTTAGTCTGGTTCTTTAGAGCTTTGAAATTTTGCTGGAGCTCTCATTAATTTTTCTCTGCAAAATTAAAAATACACACCAAAGTAGTAAAAGAGCAACCACAAATTACTGAAAAATAAAAAAAAAGAAAAATGATCAAAACTAAAAAGAAAAGAAACAATCTATCTAGTAGTTCTGATTTATAGTCTTCAGCTTGACTTTCTTTGAGTTCTAAAGTGGATCAATCTGGTGCCACTTCAATTGAAATACTTTCATGTTTGATCGAGTCTTCTTTCAATTTGACATTGCTCGCTTTTATAGTCTCAAATCTATTTTCTACAGAATTCTCATATAATGGATTGTCAATAATATCAATTAGAAAATAAGTTTGATTATCATCAGTATGTTTAGTATCTTTGAAAACATTAAAAGTAACTTGTTCATCTTGGACTCTAAGAATTAATTTTCCTTGTTGAATATCTATTAAAGCTCCTCCAGTAGCTAAAAAGGATCTCCCTAAAATAAGGGGTACATCATAATCTTCTTCCATATCAAGAACAATAAAATCAACAGAAAAAATAAACTTGTTTACCTTTTCCAAGACATCCTCCACTATACCTCTTGGATATTTAATGGATCTATCGACTAATTGAAGAGTAATAGTGGTAGGCTTTGGTTCTCCTAGACCCAACTTCCTGAAAATAGAAAAAGGCATTAGATTTATGCTTGCTCCTAAATCACATAAAACTTTATCAAAACTACAATCACCAATAATACAAGGGATAGTAAAACTTTCTAGATCTTTTAACTTCTATGGTAATTTATTTTGAAGTATTGCTGAGTATTCTTCATTCAAATTTATTCTCTCATGCTCCTTCAGCTTTTTCTTATTTGTTAAGATTTCTTTGAGAAACTTGGCATACCTGGGCATTTGAGTAATAGCATCTATAAAAGAAATATTAATATGTAAATTCTTTAGAATTTTGAAAAAGTTAGAAAATTCCTTATCTAGATGCTGTATTTGTCTTTCTAGGAATGGTAGTGGTGGCACATAGGGCTTCACATTTGGATCAGCAAACCGTATACCTGGAGACCATCCATCTACTGGTTGTTTTGGTGACTGACGAATTTTAGTTGATGGTTCCTTATTTGTAGTTGGCTCTTCAGTCTCATTCTTCTGATGTGGCTCCTCCAGCTTTGTACCACTTCTTAGGGTGATAGCATTGACTTGCTCCCTTGGATTTGTCTCCATATTGCTTGGCAAGGATCCTTGAGGTCTCTCAGAGATTATCTTAGCCATTTGACCTATTTGCATCTCCAAGTTTCGAATTGCTGCTGTTTGGTCCTGTCTAAGTTTGGCTTCCAAATTTTTTATAGTTGCTTCTTGATTTTGCATAAATTTGACCATCAGCTCTTCCATGTTGGACTTCTTTTCAGGTACTTGGAATCCCGGGGGTGGCTGTTGTGCTGCATTTTGATTGCTCCATGAAAAATTTGGGTGCTGCCTCCACCCTTGATTGTATGTGTTGGAGTAGGGATTATTTTGTTGCGGCCTGAAAAAATTACCAATATAATTAGCTGTATCAGTTATTTTAGCAAAAGGATTACCTATCTGGCAATTGCTCGTATCATGTCCTCCTCCACATAGGTCATAAGTAATGTTCTGAATATGCATAGCTGTTCCCTTTAAGTTGTTGACTTTGGCTCTAAGGGCTGCAATTTCAGCTAGTAAGATTGGCACGCAATCTACTCCCTACACAGCTGCTAGTCTTTTTGGCATCATACGTTCTGTCTGTTATTGATAGCTATTTGATGCCATCTCATCGATCAGATCGAAAGCTTCTTCCTCCATTTTTTGATTAATGGTTCCTCCTGCTACTGCATCAATCATAGAATGATTAGTAGGAGATAAACCATTATAGAAAATTTGTACCTGAAGCAATACGAGTAGTTGATGATGTGGACATCTCCTCAGTAATTCTTTAAAATACTTTCGAGCCTCATATAGTGTCTCCATGTCCATCTGCATAAAGGAAGTGATATCATTGTGCATCTTGGCAGTCTTAGAAGGTGGAAAGTACTTAGCTAAGAATTTTTGGACTAGGACATCCCAAGTTATGATAGAACCTGCAGGAAGAGAATGAAGCCAACTCTTAGCTTTGTCCCATAAAAAGAAAGAAAATAACCTTAATCTAATAGCATCATCCGACACCCCATTAATTTTAAAAGTATCATAAAGTTTAAGAAAATTAGAAATATGAGCATTCGGATCATCATGCATGTGTCCACTAAATTGGATAGTTGATTGAATCATTTAGATCATCGCTGGTTTTATTTTGAAGTTGTTTGCTCGTACAGACGGTCTTTGATGCTCGAAGCTGCATCGGCTATAGATGGTGTGATATAATCATTTAATGAATGATGTACTGGTCGAATAGCTTCATGCTGTCCTTCTGTCGCCATATCCAATCCTAGATTGATGTCGTTAGGATTTTCAACTACCATATTTCTTTCTTGTTGTAGTCTTCTAATGGTCCTTTCAATTTCTGGATCTAAAGGTAGTAAGTTACTATGTTCCAGTACGTGTCATGCATTGAATAATTTTTTTTTAAAAAAAAATAAATAATAATAAAAATTAAAAATAAATTTCTAAAGTAAAGCTAGGATCAAAATTTTAATATTATTTTAGACACAATCCCCAGCAACGGTGCCAAAAACTTGATGCGTGCTAATTTATAGCTATGGCAAGTGCACCAGTCGATCAAGTAATAAAGTGAATGAGTAGAGTATCATCCCTAGAGGATTGAAAAATAAGTACTGAAAAGCTCTTTCCTATGCTTTATTTAGAAGATCAATTTATGAGAATAAGAAATTAAAGAACAAAATAAAAAAAAATAATTATTTTTTTTTTTAAAAAAAAATAGAGAGAGTATAAATTATTAGGATTTTAAACTCAAGAGCAATGGATTACTAAGGCAATCGATTCACCATAATACAATATTCAGGTTTTTAGATTAATTTTATTTCATGTGACGGTGGAGTCTCCTAATTTATTCACTATCCTTTGGTCCAGACATAGCAAAATTATTAATATTTATTAATTACTCTTTGGTTCAAGTATAATTTAAATAAATATTAATGCATTAGATTTTGTGAAACCCTCTAATTAAAATATGCTGCATCCAAAGCGCACTAAAATCCGCATGCATATAAATTCTAATTTGATTCATAATACAAGGTATATAATCAAGAAGCATTAACATAGATGTACTTGGTCCATAACATCTATGTTCATCAGATCAATTAGAAGATGGTCAGTAATCTAAAAGCATTAAGATCAGATTTATATACTCCCCATGAATAAAATTTAAAAATAATCACATTGAATATTGCATCAAAAGAGTGGCTACACCTTAGCCTTAGTAAAAAAAATTTAGTTCATGGTAATAAGTTCAAAAACAGTAAATAAAATAAAAAATAAAAAAAAATTAGACTGTTTGATTGCTGAAATTGATTCTCTGTTATTCTTGATGTGGAGAACTTGGCAAAGAAGAAGATGCTTCTTGATCGATATCTTGATTGTCGAAGAAAAATTCTTTTTTATTTCTCACAAATCACTCTTCTCTTTCTACCTCTTTCCTCTCTCTTTTTTTGTTTTTCTTTTTTTTTTAACTCTCTTCCTTTTTCTCTTTTTCTCTTTTTCTCTGACTTCCCTCTCTCTTTCTCTGTCTCTCTCTCCGTCTCTCTCTCCCCTTTTTTTTTTCACGACAACAGTAGGTTTTTTATAGACGAAGAATTTGATTTCCCCCAAAATCCATAAAAAATTAGGTTTAAGACTCCCAAAGCAACTCAAACTAAGATCTGGATAATGCTGCCTGTTAGATGTCGATCAAATGGTCCAAAAATCACTCAAAAATTCCTTAAAATAACCCAAATCAAGTCGGATTTAATGCCAGCCATTGGATCAACCATTGGATCGAATCTAGGCCATCCGATCGCATAGAAAGAGGCCTTCTGATCTTTAATTTACCATCAGGATGAATTTCAGTCATTGGATCTCGATCGGGAGCTGCGGATGCCATCCATCAGCATCTTCGTTTCGGCCGTCCGATCGAGTTTTAGTGAAAATCGTCCGTTGAATTAGTCAAAATTCCCAAATTACCCTCCATGGATCATGCACGAGCCCGGTGTTGCATGGACCGCCACGCTCTTCAGCCAATCGGAGTACTTTTTCTGATGTGAAGTGTCCGAAATACCCTTCAGATGGTCCACCATGAGCCGCAAAAAATGCTGACATCATCCTGACGTCAGTGTTGCATCGGCGGGTCGATTTGCTATTTCGATCGAACCAGGTCGAACCGCTGAACCAATTTTCTGAACCGGTTCGAACCGAATCAATTTTTTTTTTTTTAAATTCAATTATGGGCTCGTTTGAAGTCCGTTTTGCCTGAAATTTATTTCATCTAAACCAGAAAAATAAGATCTTCACATTGGTGGCCTTCTTTCCTACACAAAATTAATAAAAGTATCAATTTCTAAAGAAATAAATTAATTTATTTTATAATTTAATACTTTTATTAGTATATTTTTACCACTTATCATTAACCTTCTATCATAAATGGGCAGAAATTTATGATCTAGAATCTAGTTCTAAGACTGACTTGAACTTAATAAATAAAGTAGACCTACTTACCCAGAAATTAGATCAACTCCTAACCCTAGGCCAACAATCTCCTACATAAAATACATCACCTTTTAATTATCAAAAAATTTATTCTATTTATATCGGCCCAACCCATCATGTAAGTGAATGTCCTATGGCTACATAATTTTCATCTTTTATCCAAGAATAAGTCCAAGCTATACAATGCTACTCCAAATTGATTAATAACTTCTTTTCAAATACATATAATCCAAATTGAAGGAACCACACTAATTTTTCTTGGATATCCCAACAGACTCAGGCTCAGATCCAAATTTCATCTATTTATTAAAATATGCCATAATATCAAAATTATGCCTATAATAGTAGTCAGCCTAGTCAATCCATTCAGCCATCATATTATAATCAGCCATCATATCTACCTTCTCAATAGATAAATCTAGTCAATGATAAATTTAATCAACTATAATAGTTAATTCTGAATCAACAACAATCTATCGCTAGGCTAGAAGTACAAATAGGATAATTAGCTGAGTCTAACATGAGGAAAGAATTAGATTAATTACTGAGCCAATTGATTCTTATAAACAACCTACCTAATATGTACCAACCATTTGAACTAAATTATCAATCTACTATTCTACTTAAGAATTTTCAATTAGAGAATTTCAAAGTAATTTTTAAACTTAAAAGTTATAGAATTCTTGTGGACTCATACCAAGATCAGATGAGAGAAGCTAGTAGTAATACTAGCCAAGATAAAAATTTAGAAGAACAGGTTAGTATTGAAGCTAATCATATAGAAGAACATGAGCCCAAAATCGATACTGATGCTGGTTCCAATGTAAATGAGATAGATAAAGAAAAGAAAAGAAAAAATGAGTTAACCAAGATCTATACACCTGAAATCACGTTCCCTTCAACCCTAGAAGCCAGTTCTTATAAAAATCAAGGGGCATGTAATGAAGTGTCAATGAAATTATTTAAGTAAGATCATATTAATTTATCTTCAGAACTAAAGCTGCCTTTAGATACCCTTTCAGTATCCATTGCATCAAATTTATCTCCTAACCCAAAAACTTAATTTATGAGCATTCTAGAAGAACAAATAGAAGAAATTCTTGGAAAACAAGGGTTTAAGAATAGGGTTATGAGCTATGTTTCCATAATTAGCAATAAATTTATCAATAAAGGGATCACAAACTATCTTCTTGAGATTGATAATCCAAAATCATTAAAATATGTCAATCCAGTATTTAACATGGGATATATAGACTGCTTTATCTGAAGATGGTAAACTTAGTGCTTATTAGAAAGCAACCCAATATTTAGATTTTTTATCTAATTTATTATTTTAATTTATTTTTTATGATATTTTGAATAAGTTGGAGAGAGAGCCAAATTTTCAAAGATACATGCTAGACTAAAAACATATCGAGTCATGTGTATTCTTTCATATTTTTTATTATATCTTTTATTTTTCTTTCTCCATTGAGAATAATATCGATAAAGTTAGAAGAAGAAAATAATAAAAATTTTAAATTTTTAAAATCCTCAAAAAAATTAGTATTTAGCATTTAGAGACCCAATTATACTTAAGAATTGAGTTGAACTAAGCATTTTTAAAAGAAAATTGATGCATAAATTAGAAAATTTATGAGATATTAAGGGATAAAGTATTAAGAAAATCCAATAAAGAGTTAAGTCTAGAATATAAATATTTTTTTTCTAGCACTTTTATTTTTTTTCTACCAACATCAAAGAGAAATCTACTTTTTATGGGCTTGTATAAGATAACTATATATTTTTTCATAAAAAAATTAAAATTAAAATTAAATAATTTTTAAGTACTTCTCACTAAGTAACCAGGCCTCTTTGCCTAAGCAAGCATTGAGTTTTATATTAAAAGATGGGAAGGATAGAAAAGCTCATTGTAAAGCTAGTCTTAACTCGTAGTCTGTTTGATTCGAGCTAGTAAATCTAAGAGGTATTTTATACCTAGTGCTCTAAAGTCAACTGATTTGGGAGTCATTAGCCCAAGACTCACTATATAAATCAAATAGAAAGCTTAATGATATAATATTAAAAATATATATATATTGATTTTTCATAAGTAATCAAATTTCATTGCCTAAGTAAGCAATGATATTCGCATAAAAAAATGAGCAATATAAATAAAAAAAATAATCAATAAATAAAGGATGGAATTAGTAATACACTTGTCCATAGAAAAGTTTAGATAATTTAGAGATTAAGATAGGAATAATTTAGAAAAAGTTTAAAAAATTTTAATGTTCTTCACTTATTTTTTATATTGATAAATATTAATACCCCAATGACATACCTCATTTATACTCTACCGAACATCAATGGTCATTTTAAAAATTGCTCAGTAAAATTTAAAATTTTGAAGCTTAAAAGATATTTAAAATTAAATTCTTTTTTTACTCGAAGACAAGCAAAGCTTAAGTTCGAGGATGTGATAAGTATCATAAAATAATCATTAAAGTATTAATTTATTAACTAATTTATATTTATTTTTAAGAATTATATATTTTTATTTATTATTTTAGAAAATATTATTATAGATAAATAGAGCTTATTTTTTTGGTTCAAATAAAAAAAGTTTGGAGCAAATCGAAGTTAAAACGAATCCGATATAAATTTTTAAAGAAAAAAGAAAAAAATAAAATGGCTCAGCGGGCGCACTCAGCCAAGCCATCGAAAATAGCTCAGCCAGCACATCCCAGCTTAGCCAATGCACTGTTCAAGCCAACCCAGCCATAGAAGCCAGCCCGTCGATTCACAAATCCAGGCATAGACCGCCAGCACAGCAGAACGCGCCCAATCAGCGCGCGACATGTGGTGGACCAAGACCCTTAAAGGGTTTACAGAAATTCTCATGCAGCATTTAGGGGTAAAATGGTAAATTCATATAGCATGGCACATGGTGATTGGGTATGGTCTACGGTATACTCAATCTAGGTAGTCCATAGCCATAGTGATGGAGCGATCGTGTGATCCTAGTGGTTCTCGGTGAAGATCCAACGACCATGGTCATTTCCTACTCTGATTCGAAGCCAATCAGCACCAGATCTTCATCCGATCGCCATGCACGTTCCAGACTTTAATCTAATGGTTGACGATGACTACGATAGCGATCAAGCTCCCAATTTGCGATCCAATGGCTGCACGCATTCCAGAGCTTGATCAGATGTCCAACGTTCATCTTAACTCGATGTAGGCTTCCTCAGCACAATCCAAGGGCCTAGATTCCTTCCATCAATGCAATCGGATGGCTGGTATTCAATCCGACTAGGGAAAGAATTTTAGAACGACTTTTGATGCGATCTAATGGCCCATATTCGCTTGATCAACTCCATCCGACGGTCAGGACTTAATCTAACTTGATTTGGGCTTTTAAAATACGATTTTTGGGAATTTTGGGACCATTTAATCAGAATCTGACAATTAGAATTCATAGAACTCAATAGAATTCATCTAGAAAGAGTTTTAAGTTGAATTTTCTTGGGATTTTCTTCATATTTGCCGATCAAAACTTTACCTTAGTCTCATATTGCCTAGCAACAAAGACTTCAACCTTCCAACATTCTATAAATAAGTTTCCAGGCAATCAAAATAAGTCATCTTCAGTCATGGGAAGGTGATGGTAAAGGATAGAGCCATGCTTGAAATTCGTAATTACTTTGAAGCAGACGATGCCAAGAAGAAGAGCTAGACTTCTACATCATCTCAACCTCAATGCTGATCCAAGATTAAGATCAGTTATTTTTAATTTTTTTTTTTTTTTTTTTTTTTTTTAATTTCATATATTTAATTTCTAAATATTTATTTTAATGTACAATTTCTTTTATGCTATTTAAATTTTAGTTTTTTATCTTTAATTATAATTTAATTTTTGTATTTTAATTTTATTATACTTTATTTTTATTGTAAGTAGATGCTAAGATCTAACTAGTAGATGCTAAGATCTAACTAGTAGATCTTAGTATCAAGTTTATTTTTTCATATTATTTAATTATCATTTTTTATTTATAATTTTATTTTTTGACTTCAATTTTATTTTTAAAACTCTTTTCTTTTTTTTCTATAAAATCAAAGATTTTAATACTAAAATACTACCTTCTCTGTAGATTCGACCCGACTCACTACTATCTACATATTTTAAATTATTTTAAGAAATCAAAATTAAATCGATAAACATAGTATCCTAACGATAATAACGTGCTTTTATCATTATAGCCGACAAACTAGTAAAAAATCAATACCAAAACTCTTTACTAGAACTACAAAAATTTTTATATATATTTTAATTAATTTAATTTTTTTATTTACTTATTATAGATAAGGCAGCTTGGTTGTTCACTAGATTCATTGCAGTTGTGGCAGGCCACATACCAGTCTAGGAGAATTTGTGACTATATAGATTCTACATCATGATAAATCATGGTAAGAACTTCAAATTTTATTTACTAATTAAGTTATTATATGATCTAATTTTTATATTAAAATTAATATATTTTTAAACTATGCAGATGTGTTACGCGACGTAAGTTGCTGAAAGGTATGATGATAATCCATCTTCTCAGTCCTTCTTGATCTTGAGGGATGGCTCAGTGTTAGATATATGTGCCCTAGAAGCCAGAATTGGCTGACACTTGTAATACACTTCTAGGGGCAAAATTGTAATTTTGACTATAATTAATGAAATGGGTTATTTTCTATCACACATGTGTATTTAGTGTCTGTGATACATCCTTTGAGTTAATGGTAATGATAATTCATATTTTCAAGAGTTGAAAATTTAAGACATGAATAATCATTATTAACTCATAAATAGCTCCCGACCATAGGATCATCACGAGGATGGTGATTGATCCGGAAGGTTGGTGTACGATCGCTTCTCTTTAGTAGATGAGTCTTGAGTCTACGGTGTGGAGACACCGGAGCGAGAGTACAGGTACTCGTTAGAGAACGAGGGCACTGAGCGTGACCACCTCGAGTAGTCATTAGGGAGTCTACCTTCTCGTCAATGACTGACTCGATGCTGCAGTAGTGTGTCTGGTTCTTTGACCTGAGATGCATCGGCAGTTCACCTTGAGGGTGTTATAGTTTGACTACACCATTACTCGGTCTCCTAGCCATATGGAACCCTGAGGTGTATGTTGGCTATAGCATGTTCATTGTAGGAACTGGATTGCATCAAGATGGGATCTATCTACCTCGGTGGTAGAGGAGTAGCCCTATGATGATCATGAGAATCAAGTCCAGAAGCCCATGGCCATGGCAGAGTGAAATAATAGAAAGAGTTTCTATTTAGATTTTCACATTGGACTCGAATCGAATGATTACATCATATGACAGAGACTAGGGTTTGACGAGTTCACCTTAACCCTAATCTGATCGGGGCTCAAGATAGAAGAACTTGAATCACACAGGTAGCTGCACCAAGAGGTTCGCATTCAGCTCTGATGGGTTGCCACCATATACTGCTAGGTGTCACTGGTGGATTTTGGGAGCAATTAGAATGATTTAGATGATCGATCATTCTAGCTGTTCGAATCAGAAGAGTTCTGATCCATCGAAAGGAGTTTCGATGATGTCGATGATAGAGATCATGACATATCCCATTACCATACAGAACTGAACCTAACTGGGTCACACAAACAAGGGTTTGAATCTGGTGATCATCAATTGAACTGATCTAGTTCAATTGATCTGAATGAGATTCAATTAGGTTCAAGGAAATCGTGCTAGCACTCGATTGAACCTAACGTTCTTCTTTTACTATCATAAATAAGTTGTCCTGTCTGAGCCAAAGGAGTTTGTGCTCAAATCAGAGGCCTTCATATGGTCTGACTGGAGGTTGTCCAAGTCAGAAATAGGTTGTCTTATTTTGTAAGACATTACCTGCCATTTTTGGTCACCTGCCATTTCTTGTTCTTTGACTTTGGTCAAAAGTCTACCTTTGACTGGTCAAATGTTGACCATTGACACTTTGACTTTTGACCACATGTCATGCACCTATTGGAGAGCTGGTGGGGGCCTTGTCCCCCTGCCAGAACCTGGCAAGGAGGAGGGCGCACGCCAAGGGAGGCGTGTGCCCAAGTAAGGAGGCGCCTAGGAGTCCTTGTTGGACAAGGACTCCATCTCCCTTTTGGATTCCAATTAGAGTTCTTCTAAGAACCAAGTTTGACTGGTCTTAGGCACCTCTAAGGAGGAATCCAGGGGACTCTATTCCCACCAATCAGATTTAGATCTGATTTCACAAAGGGTTGTGATTGGTTGGGAAGGAAGAGGAGTTGGATCACAGCTTAGTCTATAAATAAAGACCCTGCGCCCAACTGAAAAAATGAATCAAGAAGCAATCTTCCACGCCCCAAGGCTGCCTCTCTCCCTCCTTCTCCATGCCAATACTCTCTTCTCCCCTTGCTCTCCACGTCCAAAAAAGTGTTTTGGATTTGGTTGGTGCGATTCAGATCAAGAGAAAGGCGATCAAAAGCAAGAAGGCTGCGCTGCTGCAAAGGACGACTGCTGATCTTCAAAAGGAGTTTTGAAGATCCTCCAGATCAGATCCAGATCTGATTTTTGGAGGTGTGATAGAGAAGAAGAGGATCTCCAGATCCAGCCCGAGTGGATACCGGTAGAGGCCAGGCGCTTGCGTGGCTAGATCCAGAACCTTCCGCTGCAAACAGGATCATCAACAGGGTAATAGGATTACCCAAATTCAGGTAAATTAAATTTGATTTAATTTATCCTTTTATTTATTTTTTTATTAAAATAATAAGAATTCAGATCTGAAAGCATCCCTAGATCTGATACAGATCTAAGAGAAAAAAATTTTGAAATATATCTCTTGATCTGATCAGATCTGAACGAACCTGGACCGGGAAATCAGGATTTTCCCTTCAACTGGTATCAGAGCCATGGTTCTAAAAAGTATTTAGATCTGATTTTAAATTTTATTTTAATTAAAAATAAGTGATTTCAGATGTCACATGAGATGTGATCAGATCTGAAATCAGAAAAAATTAAAATTAAATGATTTGGATCTAAGATTATGAAGATATGCATGACTAGTTCTAGAATAGAATAGTTCTATAGAATAGTTTTGCATGTCTTTGATTTAATCTGATTAAATCATATTTTAGATCTATCTTATTTACTATTTTTCTGATATTATAAGTGTTATAATAACATCTAAAAAATAGCAAATAAAAATTATTTAATTTTAAATATCATATGAGATATGATTGATGCATGTCTAGACTAGTTGTAGAATAGTTCTACATAATTGTCTAGATTAGAATTTATTTTGATTAGATCAATTTAAATCTAATTTTTTAGATTATTATGAGATAATTTAGATCTGAAAATATGCATGATTATGATACATGAGATGTATGCAAAATATGCCATGATTAGATCTAAATTTGTATATGAGATATATGATATAGATCTATAACTGTTTTTAGTATTGAATGTTTATTGAATGTTCCTGATTAAGGCGTTCCTCTTGGCCGTCCGGTCATAAGAACGAAGAAGGGTTTAAAGGCCCTCTCTTCCCATTCGATGGGGTGTTCTTATGATGTGTAGGGGTGCTGCGTGTTCGTCCTTAATCAGAAACCCAAAACTTACTTTCTGCAAAACCCTAGATCCTGAAACCCTAGGATTTATTGTGCATATTTTGTTTATGAACCCTACTTAATTAAGAATTAAGTTTATGGAATATTAATTAGGTCTAAAATTGAGAATTTTAGATCTAAGACATATTCATAATACTGGGTTCGGGCTTGGGTAGCTCAATTAGGTCTAAGCGGTTGATCAAACCGAATCAAGAGTTGGTTAGATGGGATCAACAATGCTTAAATTGACCAGCCTAATAGGATTAAGTCTGGGTCAAGATCGAGTCACGATCAAGCAAGACCTAATTAGGCTCAGAGGTTAGAGTCTGGATTGTAGGCTAACCCAATTGGTTCTGACTCAACAATTTGGTGTCTAAGGTAAGTTTGGCACATACGACCGACTGGTTTTTAATTGGAAGCTACTCGACCTGAATGCGTTCTTGTACGAGTTAATGGCATATTCCTTCCACCGGTCTCACTTACCTGGCCATATCTGTTGACACAGTTCTGATCTGAGGTGGTCAATAATCCGAGCTAACCCATGCCACTAGGTTAGTCATAATTGTTATGACTAAGCCAAGTCTAGTTTAATGAGACCTGAATCAATTCTCCCTAAGAAAAGATTAAGTCTGAGGTCTTCCACCATTGTAGATGTGCGGGCCCTTCCCGGGGTTGATTGTTCTCGGCTGGATACAGTGGCTCAGTTGCACCGGGAAGACGCAACCATGTCTATTAGGCATTGGATGCTATGGGCTGGAGGATGAGTTGGGCTCAATATTTCCGGATACGGTGAGAGACTCAATTAGGAACCCAGTCTATGCAAATGGTGGGTCTGACTTAACTAAGGAGTGGATCAATATTCCGGATACGGTGAGATTCATGAATTAGAGACCAAGTTTGGGTGCACCATGATTAGAGAATCATTGAACAAGAGTTGTTCACTCATTGGCTAACCCATCACCAATAACTGTTAGGTGAGGTGATGAGTCAGTTGGTGAGACCGCACCACCCACTAGAAATCATTAATCATGGAGATTTTTCGCATCTCTACAGAGGGAGTGTAGGGATCCGAGAAAATAGTGGAAGCTAATTTGTTTAAAAATAAAATCCCTAAATAAATTGGTCAAGTCAAAATTACAGTATCTAACTAGAATCTTTGACTCTCTACAGAAAAATGTCTGCGTCCAACCCATTGGCACGTATCCTGGACACACATAGACTGACTGGACCCAATTATAAAGATTGGCTCAGGAACTACAAAATTATTTTGGGTTCCGAGAAGTTAACACATGTTTTGGACCAGGACCCTCCCACCTTACCAGCTCGTCCATCCACTGAACAGAGAGCGTCTCTGGAAAAATGGATTGACGAAGATAATAAGGCCAGATATTACATGTTGGGCTCGATGTCTGATGAGCTCCAGCGCCAACATGAAGATATCGGGACTGCTCGCCAAATGTTGGCTCACCTGCAGGAGATGTTTGGTGAACAGAGTCGCGCAGCCAAATATCAAGTCACGAAATGACTTTTTAAGGCTAAGATGCGTGATGGGCAGTCAGTCCAAGATCACTGTCTGACAATGATCAAGGACATGGAAGAGCTTGAGAAGCTCGGTGTGAAGTTGGACTTGGATCTGCAGAATGATATTATTCTGCAATCCTTGACTGATGCATATGGGCAATTCATCATGAATTACCACATGCATAAACTTCAAGAATTCCTTGGCCGAGTTAATGAATATGCTGGTTACCGCTGAGCTTTCTATGAAAGGTTCTAAAGGCTCAGTTCTTGCTATGGAACGGACTTCTTCCAAAAGAAAGTCTTATGGAAAGAAAAAGAAGTCTGTGAAAAAGCAAAAGGTGGAAGGATCAAAGAAGAAGAAGGCAGAACCGAAGAAGAAGGCCGATGGCAAAGGAAAGTGTTTCCATTGCAACAGCGACGGCCATTGGAAGCGGAACTGCCCTACTTACCTGGCCACCCTGAAGAACAAGAAGGAAGGTCCTTCTGGAGGTATGCTCGTTATTGAGTCTAACCTTACGGTTTCTTCTGCATCCAGTTGGGTGCTTGACTCTGGTTCTAGTGCTCATCTGTGCACTTCTATGCAGGGTCTTGAGGATAGCAGGAGGCTGAGGGATGGAGACATGATCCTACGCATCGGTAATGGAGCAAGAGTTGCTGCAGTAGCCGTGGGAACATACCCTCTTCGATTACCATCTGGTTTAGACTTAGTTTTGAAAGACTGTTATTATGTGCCTGCAGCTAGCAGGAATTTGATTTCTGTTTCATGCTTAGCACAAGAAGGTTATGTGATTCACCTTCTTTAAGGACCATTGTAACATTCTTTATGAAAGAAATAAAATTGCAAATGGTTTCCTTATTAATGGTCTTTATCAGCTACATATTGATGTACCTGTTTAACTATCGAGCAAAACGTGAATGCCAAACGACCTAGGGATAGTCCAAATGACAGATATCTATGGCACCTGAGATTAGGTCATATAGCAGAAGATAGGATCAACAAATTGGAGAAAAATGGGCTATTGAGTCCATTGACTTTCCGAGTCATATCCAACTTGTGAATCTTGTCTTCAAGGCAAAATGACTAAACTCCCTTTTGTTGGACATGGGGAGAGGGCCACAGATCTCCTTGCCCTAGTACATACTGATGTGTGCGGCCCATTTGATGTGCCGGCTAGAGGCAATTTTGTCTACTTCATTACCTTTACCGATGATCTATCTAGGTATGGGTATGTGTATCTTATGAGACACAAGTCTGAAGCTTTTGAAAAGTTCAAAGAATTCAGACATGAAGTAGAAAAACAAACTGAAAAACCCATTAAGGTTCTTCGATCAGATCGAGGAGGTGAATACCTTAGCCGGGAATTCCTAGACTATCTCAAGGAAAATGGCATAGTCTCTCAATGGACTCCACCAGGAACACCTCAACTCAACGGGGTTTCAGAACGGAGAAATCGGACCCTATTGGATATGGTTCGATCCATGATGAGCTTCACAGACCTCCCTGATTTTCTTTGGGGACACTCATTGTTAACTTCAATTTATCTACTGAATAGGGTTCCCTCTAAAACCGTTCCTACCACACCGTATGAGATATGGCATGGTAAGAAACCAAGTCTGAGTCATCTCAGAATTTGGGGTTGTCCGGCTCATGTCAAAAGACAACAAGCGGACAAGTTAGAGTTTAGGTCCTTTAGAGCTCGATTCATAGGATATCCTAAAGAGTCATTAGGATACTATTTCTACATTCCAGAAGACCACAATGTGATTGTGAGTCGACATGCCATCTTTCTTGAAAAATAGTTTATTCAAGATAGCGGCATTGGAAAGCAGATTAAGCTTGATGAGAAAGTCTCACAAGTGCAACGAGCTAAGGACCAATTGGAACCAAATCAGGTTGAGCCAATAAGAACACTACCTCCTCCACCTCGTAGATCGGAAAGAGTTTTCCGTCCCCCTGAAAGATACTTAGGTATTATTTCAGAGGAAGTAGAAGAAATGTTCCTCGTAGGTAATGGTGCTCATGGTGATGATCCCAAAACCTACAACGAGGCGATATCAGATATCGACTCCGAGAAATGGCTAGAGGCAATGCAGTCAGAAATTGACTCGATGCACTCAAACCAAGTCTGGACCTTGGTAGATCCACCAGAAGGTATAGTACCTATTGGGTGTAAATGGATCTTCAAGAGAAAGATTGGTGCAGATGGGAATGTGGAGACATTCAAGGCTAGACTAGTGGCAAAAGGTTATAGTCAACGCGAAGGCATTGACTATCAGGATACCTTTTCCCCAGTGGCTATGCTAAAATCCATCCGCACATTGCTTGCCGTTGCAGCCTATTTCGATTATGAAATATGGCAAATGGACGTGAAAACGGCATTCCTAAATGGATATCTTGAGGAAGATATCTATATGGAACAGCCGCTAGGTTTCACATCCAGTGATACTGATCACAAGGTTTGCAAGCTGCAAAGGTCCATATATGGACTTAAGCAAGCATCTCGGAGCTGGAACACTCGTTTCAATGATGTGATCAAAAAGTTTGGTTTCATCAAAAAAAATGAAGAGGAACCATGTGTTTTCAAAAAGGGTCAGTGGGAGCGCTGTTGTCTTCCTCGTATTGTACGTGGATGACATCCTCCTTATTGGGAATGATATTCCCATGTTGACATCAGTCAAGATGTGGTTGTCCTAAAGAATTCTCCATGAAAGACCTAGGTGAAGCATCCTTTATTCTAGGAATTAAGGTCTATAGGGATAGACCGAATAGGATGCTAGGACTTTCACAGAAGATGTACATAGAGGAAAGTACTAAAGAGGTTTAGTATGGAAAACTCTAAGAGGGGATTAATACCCTTCAGACATGGTATTCATCTTTCCAAGAAGATGTGCCCCAGCACACCTGAGGAAATAGAATGCATGAGCAAGATCCCTTATGCTTCTGCAATAGGGAGCCTCATGTATGCCATGCTATGTACACGACCTGATATAGCCCATGCTGTGAGTGTCACAAGCAGATATCAGTCAAATCCAGGTGAAGAACACTGGACTTCTGTGAAATGTATCCTTAAGTACTTGAGAAGAACTAAGGATATGATGTTGGTTTTTGGTAATGGAGAACTCCAAGTCCAGGGATACACAGACTCGGATTTCATGTCGATATAGATGATCGAAAGTCGACATCTGGAAGTCTGTTTGTGTGCAATGGTGGAGCTGTCAGCTGGAAGAGTTCCAAGCAAACGGTGATAGCAGATTCCACCATGGAAGCAGAATATATCGCTGCATCAGAGGCTGCAAAGGAAGCATTCTGGTACAAGAAGTTTGCTGCAGAAATCGGAGTAATGCCATCAGATGCCATTCCTCTATACTGCGACAACAATGGCGCCATAGCCCTTGCTAAGGAGCCGAGGTCTCACCAGAAATCCAAGCATATTGAGCGGCGATACCACCTCATCCGCGATTACCTTGAGAAGGGTTACGTCGAGGTCAAGAGAGTCAACTCCGCAGATAATGTGGCAGACCCACTTACAAAGCCGTTGGGCCAGCAGAAGATCGAAGCCCACCTTGAGAAGATGGGACTTAGACTTGTAGCCAATTGGCTTTAGGTCAAGTGGGAGATTGTTAGATATATGTGCCCTAGAAGCCAGAATTGGCTGACACTTGTAATACACTTCTAGGGGCAAAATTATAATTTTGACTATAATTAATAAAATGGGTTATTTTCTATCACACATGTGTATTTAGTGTCTGTGATACATCCTTTGAGTTAATGGTAATGATAATTCATATTTTCAAGAGTTGAAAATTTAAGACATGAATAATCATTATTAACTCATAAATAGCTCCCGACCATAGGATCATCACGAGGATGGTGATTGATCCGGAAGGTTGGTGTACGATCGCTTCTCTTTAGTAGATGAGTCTTGAGTCTACGGTGTGGAGACACCGGAGCGAGAGTATAGGTACTCGTTAGAGAACGAGGGCACTGAGCGTGACCACCTCGAGTAGTCATTAGGAAGTCTACCTTCTCGTCAATGACTGACTCGATGCTGCAGTAGTGTGTCTGGTTCTTTGACCTGAGATGCATCGGCAGTTCACCTTGAGGGTGTTATAGTTTGACTACACCATTACTCGGTCTCCTAGCCATATGGAACCCTGAGGTGTATGTTGGCTATAGCATGTTCATTGTAGGAACTGGATTGCATCAAGATGGGAATCTATCTACCTCGGTGGTAGAGGAGTAGCCCTATGATGATCATGAGAATCAAGTCCTGAAGCCCATGGCCATGGCAGAGTGAAATAATAGAAAGAGTTTCTATTTAGATTTTCACATTGGACTCGAATCGAATGATTACATCATATGACAGAGACTAGGGTTTGACGAGTTCACCTTAACCCTAATCTGATCGGGGCTCAAGATAGAAGAACTTGAATCACACAGGTAGCTGCACCAAGAGGTTCGCATTCAGCTCTGATGGGTTGCCACCATATACTGCTAGGTGTCACTGGTGGATTTTGGGAGCAATTAGAATGATTTAGATGATCGATCATTCTAGCTGTTCGAATCAGAAGAGTTCTGATCCATCGAAAGGAGTTTCGATGATGTCTATGATAGAGATCATGACATATCCCATTACCATACAGAACTGAACCTAACTGGGTCACACAAACAAGGGTTTGAATCTGGTGATCATCAATTGAACTAATAAAGTTCAATTGATCTGAATGAGATTCAATTAGGTTCAAGGAAATCGTGCTAGCACTCGATTGAACCTAACGTTCTTCTTTTGCTATCATAAATAAGTCGTCCTGTCTGAGCCAAAGGAGTTTGTGCTCAAACAGAAGGCCTTCTTATGGTCTGACTGGAGGTTGTCCAAGTCAGAATAGGTTGTCTTATTTGTAAGACATTACCTGCCAATTTTTGGTCACCTGCCATTTCTTGGTCTTTGACTTTGGTCAAAACTCTACCTTTTGACTGGTCAAACGTTGACCATTGACCCTTTGACTTTTGACCACATGTCATGCACCTATTGGAGAGCTGGTGGGGGCTTGTCCCCCTGCCAGAACCTGGCAAGGAGATGGGCGCACGCCAAGGGAGGCGTGAGCCCAAGTAAGAGGCGGCATAGGAGTCCTTGTGGACAAGGACTCCATCTCCCTTTTAGGATTCCAATGAGAGTTCTTCTAAGAATCCAGTTTGACTGGTCCAAGGCACTCTCCAAGTAGGAATCCAGGGGACTCTAATCCCACCAATCAGATTTAGATCTGATTTCACAAAGGGTTGTGATTGGTTGGGAGGAAGATGACTTGGATCACGCTTAGTCTATATAAGAGACCCAGCGCCCAAGTGAAAAAATAATCAAGAAGCAATCTTCCCACGCCCCAAGGCTGCCTCTCTCCCCTTTCTCCATGCCATACTCTCTTCTCCCCTTGCTCTCCACGTCCAAAAGTGTTTTGGATTTGGATTGGTGCGATTTAGATCAAGAAAAGGAGATCAAAAGCAAGAAGGCTGCGCTGCTGCGAAGAACGACTGCAGATCTTCAAAAGGAGTTTTGAAGATCCTCCAGATCAGATCCAGATCTGATTTTTGGAGGCGTGATAGAGAAGAAGAGGATCTCCAGATCCAGCCCGAGTGGATACCGGTAGAGGCCAGGCGCTTGCGTGGCTTGATCCAGAACCTTCCGCTGCAAACAGGATCATCAACAGGGTAATAGGATTACCCTATTCAGGTAAATTGAATGTGATTTAATTTATCCTTTTCATTTAATTTTTTATTAAATAAATAAGAATCAGATCTGAAGCATCCCTGATCTGATACAGATCTAAGAGAAAAAAATTTTGAAATATATCTCTTGATCTGATCAGATCTGAACGAACCTGGTCAGGGAAATCAGGATTTCCCTTCACTCAGTGCCACCGAGGGGTTAGTAGGAGTCGAGTCCCAAGACTCTACCTTAGCTTCGACCCTCTACCATCTCAATATCCGTCAACATCCTCACAGATCTTGATATCTCAGACCTGGAGCGATGCGCACATAGAGGAGGTTGTGTAGAGGCTTCTAAACTAGCTACCTCAGAGCCTCCTAGATGCTATCCATGATATGGTCATGTAGCTTCTTCAGGATCCATAACTGCACGATCAGCTAGGCTCGTCATTTCAGCCATCACATCAGATAAATATATGATAAATTTTTTTTACTTGTTTTAAATTTTCATATTTAGAAGCTTTATATATTTAGGTTTAAGTTCGAAAAAAATCTAAGGGCTAAAAATTCAATATAACCATCCAATCGATGGGCTGGAGGTATCTATCGCTTCGTATCATCGAATGAAATATATAAGAATAATCTGTTTGAGACTCGAAGGAGTGTATCAAAAGATGCATCTTTGTATTGAAAGATACATCTCTGTATTGAAACTTACTAATATTATTTTATCTTTTCATCAAAGAATGCTAGGACATCTAACTCTCATCCACCAGCTGCTGGAGAGGAACATGAAGAGGCGAACGATGATGAGAATCGAACCTAAATTTTTTTGATATATTATATTTTTTTGATACTACTTATAAAAAAGTTATATAATTTATATTTTTAATATAATATAATTAGTTTTTAATTTTTAATTATCATATTATCTTTGAATTTTAATTATAATAGATATTAAAAATTATAATTCATTATGTTTGATTAAAATATATTTTAAAAAATATTATTATTAATTTTTTTTAAAAAATAATATTAACTATTAATATTGATAGTCGCTAATAACTATTAGCAATGGTAATTGCCATTGCTAATAACTATTAGCAATGGCATTAGAGACCAAATTATCATTGCTAATATTTTTTAAAATATTTTTTTATTTATTTAATAATTAAAAAATTAGAGATGGCATTAGTGATGTCATTTTTGGTTGCTAATAATTATTAGCGATGGTATTAGCCATAAAAATATCATTATTAATTTTTTTTTAAAAAAATAAAATTTTAATTAATAATTAGCAATAAAATTATTTAGTTACTAAAGCCATCACTAAAATTTTTATTAGTGATGGTAGATTTTGCTATTGCTAATAATTAGATTTAGCGATGAGATTTTTTTAGAATAATTTTTACAATAGGATTAGCAATGATGGTACTATTAGCGATGATGGAAGAACTATTAACGATGGTATTTAGTCATCGCTAATAATCTAAATTTTTATAGTAGAGGATGGATGAAATTGAAAGGATGGATGGCCTCCATCTAGTATTTGATTTAAAAAGTTATAAGAAAGATGGATGAAAAAGTAATGATAGTCCATCCATCCTGATCCATCAATTTGCATCCTCCTAAATTAGGAGGATGCAAGGATAGATGGATGGAGCATTGAAGGATGGACTTTTACATTGATAAAATTATTTTTTATTAATTTTTTGATAAAATTATAATATTTTTTTTATTTTTTTATTTATATTATTTTTATATATTTTATATATACTATTAATTATATATTATTAAATATTATTACTAATTATTTTAATTTTAGTACATAATTTTAATTATTAAAATTAAATAATTAGAATTATCTTAATTTTTTATTTTTATTTACTACTTTTAATTAACTATTTATATAATATTAATTAATTATTAAATTAAGTTATAAATTAATTAGTTATTTATATAATTAATTTATTAATAATTTAACTATAAAATTATTTATTAAATTAAATTAAATTAAATTAAATATTTATATATTTTTTATATAATTATAGATTATAATTATTATAAATTTATATATTATTTATTTATTTATTATAAATTAATATTATAAATTGATAATAGTAATATTTCTTTCAAAGGATAGTTTAGTAAAAATATTATATAAATATGCATCCATCTTTTCATTTCTTCTATACTAAATAGATGAGAAAATTATTTCTATCCATCCTTTCATGTTTCACCAAATATATGAAAGAATGGATAGATCTTCCATCCATCTTCTCCGCCATCCATCATTTCTTTAATCCATCCTTCATACCAAACAAATGGTAAGAGTCAGAGATGAAAGCAAATATAAAAATGAAAGAGAAAAGAATGATTGAATTAGTATTCATGGTCTCTACCACTAATGACGACCAACCTGGCCACCACCGAACCAATCTCCTCCAAAGGCATTTGACTTGAGTGCATGAAATTGGAGATCAAGGAGGGGCAATTTCTCTTCTCAATCAAAGCCTTATAGAAAAGGTAATTAGAGCTTGAAGCCACAAAGTAATGGGGATAGCTGGATAACGCACTTCCTAACCCTAACTGTTAAAGTCAAATAGTCAAAGATGGAACATGGAAAAAACTCTTTAGAAGCTTGGATTCAACTTAAGTATAAATCGATCTGCATCGAGGGTAGTTGACTTCGAGCATAACCATTGATTCAGTCTATTATATACAAGATGCTCGATTAAACATGTTTAACTTGACCTAACTTGATCAATATTAAATGAGATAAATGAATTATGATTCTAGAACTCAAATCCAACCTGCTTAATGAACGAATCAAGATGAGTTGTTCCGCTTACAACTTGAATATGTTTGCCCAAATATAAACCCAATTGTAGTAGGTTGGATACAGATTGGGTTGGATCAATTGGGTCATCACATATCAACCATGCGGATATTGTGAGCTCAAAAGTGGCACTCCCAAGTCTTGAAAATATGAGAAGATGGGTCATGGAAAGATAGAAGCGAGTAAAAAGAAGAATCAGTCTCAATAGCAAAGTTCAGAAACTGGACTGGTTCACACTGAGACTGAGCCGACTTAGTTGAAAACTGGATCGGCTCAGTCCAAGACTGGATCGACTAGGTCTCAAAAAAAATTTCAGACAGAAAGCAGTATTTTTGGGCTATTGGTATGGTGCACAACTGGATCGGCTCAGTTTGGAACTGAGCCGATCCAGTCGTAGGTTAGCCGACTCAGTTTTCATGAATTATTATTTTATATACGTGGGTTATTTGGATTTGGAGAATTTTTCTATGAGCTTGAATTTGATCCTTTGTAAAGTATATATACTGAAAATAGGTCAAGATTATAAGAGTACTGAAATATACTGAATAAAAGTTCTTTTCTTTTGAAAATCTCTTCTTCTCTTCTTTTTTATTTTTTAATTTATTTGATCGTGCTTTCGCATAAATCTCTAAGAAGTACTTTCTTGTTACTTGGCTAATCACCGACGGTCACGTCGATCTGTATGGAAAGAGCGCATATTTCCAATATTTGGTATCAGAGTGGTGTTGCATGGAAGGAAGGAAGTCACCTAGAATTTACTACATCCAGGATCTATTGCATCAAGTTTTATCCTAAAACTTCTAATTTGCTTCATGGTTGTCTCTAGATTGAGGTGGAGATTATTTACACGGAGAAATGATAATACAGAAGTTTGGAAAGAGGATCTAGGACTAGTTAGATCTTCTTTGAAGGATAGTTTTGCTGGTGTGTGAGATCGTGAAGGATGTTAGAGATTTGTTCTTGACTTGTCTGAAGTCATGGGATCAAGTGGATTCAAGGTGCATTTTGAAAAGTTCGACGGCAAAAAAAATTTTACTCTATGGCAGCAAAGAGTAAAGAACTTGTTGGTTCAGTAGAGAATTTACAAAGTCTTGACAAAAAAAAGGCCAAAAAAGATTAGTACTGAGGATCAGAAAGAGTTGGAGAAAATTGCTTTTAGTACAATCTGGATGTGCTTGGCCAATCAGGTTTTGCCCAAAGTTTGCATAGAAACTATGACAAAAAAGCTCTAGGAGAGACTGGAGAACATATACATGGGGATAAACTTGACGAACAAGCTATGGTTGAAAAAATAGCTGTATAGTCTGAGGATGCCCGAAGGTGAAGATCTTGTTGCACATATCTAAAGGTTCAATCAGGTGTATTCTGAGGTGATAAGTTTGGATGTGAAGATCGACGAGGAGGATCGGACATTGCTGCTATTATGTTTCCTCCCAGGTTCGTATGATGGTCTCATAACAACTTTAGTTTATGAAAAAGAGATCCTAAACTATGAAGAGGTTGTTGGTGTGCTCAGATCAAATGAGCAAAGAGAGAAGATCTGCAAGGGAGACCCTAAGTTTGAGATCTTGGTTGTGAATGAAAGACAGGGAAGATCAAAGGAGAAGACAAGAGGAAAATCTAAGGGCAGGTCAAAATCTCACGATCAGAGGAAGATGACATTGAAATATTATAAATGTCATCAGCCTGGACACCTAAAGAGAGATTATCCTCTTTTGAGATCAAAAAAAGAGAAGGCCAGCAAGAAAGATGATACAGCTTCTGTGAGCAGTAGAGAAGATTTGCTAGTTGTATCAGATGGATCCACAGAGTGTGATACTATGTGGATATTAGATTCAGCATGCTCGCACCACTATACTTCTCATCGGGAGTGGTTTGCTACCTACCAGAAGATCGATGGTGGAAGTGTCAGTCTTTGAGATGATCATCCATGCAAAGTAGTTGGAATTAGCTCTATCAGGATGAGGATGTATGATGGGATCATTCGTACATTATCAAATGTTAGACATGTATCGAAATTGAAAAAGAATTTAATTTCTTTGGACTACTTGGAGGAGCAGGATTATGCTTTTAGTAGTCAGGCTGAAAGTGGATGTCTGAAAATTTTTAAAAAAGCTTTGATGGTGATAAGAGGTAGAAGATTGAGCAACAATCTTTATAGAATGGAAGGCTCAGTGATAAATGATAGAGCAGAGGTGCTAGCAGCGCCACAAAAGAAGCAGATTTTATATCAGCTATGGCACTATCGGATGGGTCATATGAGTGACCGTGGGCTCACTAAACTAAGTAGAAGAGGTATGATCCCAGCTCTGAAGAAGGAGGGCACAGATCCTTGTAAGCCGTGCATCTTTAGCAAATAGCATAGGGTGAAGTTTGCCAGAAGTACCAAGTACAGCGAGGGAGTGCTGGATTTAGTGCACTCGGATGTGTGGGGACCAGCTCCTATATCAGCTAGAGGTGGGGCAAAATTTTTTATCACTTTCACTGATGATTTCTCAAGGAAGGTATGGGTTTATCTGATTAGAGAAAAATCAGAGATGTTTGCCCAATTTAGAGCCTAGAGAACTGAAGTAGAGAAGGAGTCAGGAAGACAGATGAAGTATCTGAGGTTGGACAACGGAGGAAAGTATACTAGCCTGGAGTTCAGGAGGTGCTGTGAGAAAAATGGCATCAAATGTCATTACATGATGAGGATGACTCTCCAGTAGAATGGTGTCACGGAGAGGATGAACCAGACACTGATCGAGAAGGCATGGAGTTTGAGGCTGCAGACATCACTCCCAAAGTTCTTTTGGGATGATGCTCTAACTTTTTCTTATTTTCTTATGAACAGGTCCCCTCATTATAAGTTGAATGAAGGCATTCCAAAGAAGGTTTGGAGTGAAAAGAAGATGGAGCTTGGCCATCTGAAAGTCTTCAGTTGCACAACCTATGCACATATGGAGGCAATCGAGAGGAGCAAATTGGATTCAAAATCTCAAAAGATGATATTCATAAGATATCCATAAAAAGTCAAGGGGTATCTGCTATGGAACTCTCAGGCATAGAAGTCAGTGATCAGTAGGGACATTATCTTTGATGAGAAGAGCATCTTGAGGAGGTCTGGGATAGATGGAACTAGAAAAATAGAGGTGAACAGTGGTGGTCAGTCAGAAAATGATAGCATACAGGTTACATCTACTTACAGGAGTATTTCTGTTAAGGTGGAGTTAGGCAGAAAAATATTATCTCAGATTAAAAATCAGCATGGAGGGCCGATAGTTCAAATAGATGTGTAGGAGCAGCCACAAATATAAAACAAAGATGTGCCAGTGGGAGTGGCTTTGCATAAGCCCCAACATACTATTAGGAGATCGGTCAGATATGGCATTGATGAGATTATCTCCTATGCATTCATCACTACTAATGGAGATCCAGAGAGTTATGCAGAGGCCATAGAGAGTGAGGATCATGATTCATAGATGTAGGCCATGATGGAGAAGATGAAATCACTTGAGAAGAATCAGACATGGTAGCTGATGGATCTTCCAAAGGGTGCTCGACCTATTGGCTCAAAGTGGATGTTCACAAAAAAAGAAGCACCTTCAGAACAAGGTAGAGTCAAATTCAAAGCAAGGCTGGTAGCAAAAGGATACTCACAAAGGAAAAGGATTGACTATATAAAAAAATTTTCTTCTATGGTGCATCATACATCTATTCGAGTTTTGTTGTCACTGATGGCACAGCATAACATAGAATTGGAACAAATGGACGTGAAGACGGCCTTCCTTCATGAGACTTTGGAGGAAAGAATCTACATGAAGTAGCCAGATGGTTACATAGAGATGGGATAGGAAGAAAAAGTATGTTTACTAAGAAAGTCTTTGTATGGCTTGAAACAATCCCCTCGTCAGTGGTATTGAAGGTTTGATAGCTTTATTTTGAGCCTGAGTTTCAGCAAATGTGAACATGATTATTGTGTCTACGTCAAGAATGTAGATGAGAAGGATATCCTATACCTATTATTGTATGTAGATGATATGCTCATAGCCAGTAGAAGCATGGATGCTGTGAAAATGTTGAAAAGGATATTATCATCTGAATTTGAGATGAAAGATTTAGGTTCAGCTGAGAAAATTCTTAGAATGAAGATTTGCAGAGATAGATGCAAAGGAGTACTCCATTTGTCATAAGAAAAGTATGTCCAGAAGATTCTGGAGAGGTTTGGGATGGAGAAGGTCAAACCTACAGAGACGTCATTGCCGAGCCATATGTTTCTCTCCAAGTTACAGTACCCCAGTCAGAAGAGGAGAGAGAGTACATGGAATAAGTTTCTTATACAAATATTGTAGGTAGTATGATATACACTATGGTGTGCTGTAGATCAGATATAATACATGCAATGAGCATGGTTAGTAGATATATGGCTAACCCTAGGAAGGAACACTGAAAAGCATTGAAATGAATATTGAGATATCTGCATGGAACAAGGGATTATGGTTTGGTATTTGGTGGGCAGTCGGAAGGATTTGAAGAACAATCTATGAAGATATGTAAAGGTTCATATCCTCTGAAAGAATTTGTTGATGCAAATTATGTTGGGGATCTTGATACAAGAATGTCTACTACTAGATACCTCTTCTGTATATATGATGGATCGGTGTCTTGGAGATCAATCCTTCAACCAATCATGACCTTGTCTACCATAAAGATCGAGTACATTGGGATAACGGAGGCTGCAAAGAAAGCCCTTTGGCTTAGGAGGCTGATTGATGAGTTGGGGGTGGAGCAGATCAAGATTACACTATTCGGTGATAGTTAGAGTGCTCTGTTATTGGCACAAAACCCAGTCTATCATGCGTGTACAAAGTATATAGATGTGAGGTACCATAGGATCAGAGAGCCAATGAAGGAAGGTGAAGTAAAATTGATGAAGATCTATACCAAGAAGAATCAGTCTGATGCACTCATGAAGGTACTCCCCAAAGATAGCTTTCAGATATGTGTGGCATGGATGGATTTATTAAGAAGAGATGAGTTCATAAGGACTTGGAAGCACCAAGATGAAGAATGTAAGCTCAGAAGTGGCACTCTCAAGTCTTGAAAATATGAGAAGATAGGTCATGGGAAGATAGGAGCGAGCCAAAAGAAGAATCAGTCTTAATAGTAAAGTTCAGAAGCTGGGTCGGCTCACACTGAGAATGAATCAGCTCAGTTGAAAATTGGGTCGGCTCAGTCTAAGACTGGATTGGCTAGATTTCAGAGAAAAATTCAGATAGAAAGCAATATTTTTGGACTGTTGGCACAGTATATAACTGGGCTGGCTCAGTCTGGGACTAAGCCGATCCAGTCGTAGGTTAGCCGGCTCAGTCTAAAACTGGGCTGGCTCAGTTTTCGTGGGTAATTATTTTATGTACGTGGATTGTTTGGATTTGGAGAATTTTTCTATGAGCTTGGACTTGATCCTTTATAAAGTATATATATTGAAAATAGGTCAAGATTGTAAGAGTGCTGAAATATACTGAATAAAAGTTCTTTTCTTTCAAAAATCTCTTCTTCTATTCTTCTCTATTTCTTGATTTATTTGATCGTTCTTCCATATAAATCTCGGAGAAGTACTTCCTTATTGCTTGGCTAATCATCGGTGGCCACGCCGATCCGTATGGAAAGAGTGCATATTTCGAATAGATATAAATATGAATTGAATATTAAGCATATCCATATTTATTTTAAATATATATATATGTCAAATATTAGTTATATCTATATTTTCTCTATCCAAATATGTATATAAGTCAGACATTATTCAAATATAAACTGGACATTCATTTTAATTTAATAATAAAAAACTAAATAAATAGCATAATCATAAAGCCTGGTTATGAAATTCACCACCAAAATTGCATGCAGCACATCGTAACTAGGTAATAATCTAAGATACAATTATTAAACTTATATATAGACTAATTTAACCAAGGTGTTTGGATCATTGATCCAACCTGACTTTTATTAAAAATACACTCAAACTTAAACTATTTAAATAAAACATAATATAAAGTATTAAAGTTTTCTATATTAAATACCACTATTATTTTTTCTTGTACATACATGAAAAGAATGACAAATTATTCATTTTCTAAGAACTTTTTTAAAAAAGTATCTCCAAATTAAATATAACAATATATTTACAAATTAATTTTTTAAATATTTTAGAGAAAAATATAGCAATATATTGAAATTATTGATATTTTTTAAATATTTTAGAAAAGATTTTCTAAATATTATAAAGAATGAAGTTATTATAGCAACTCCATATCATTATTGAGTACAAACTAAATCAAACTACATGGAAATTCAAAGTCGTAGATCACAGCAAATTTATCAAAATAATATATTTTTTAAATTAATTATTCAAATATTATCCTTCCAAAATTATTTACCAAAATACCGCTCGAACCAAAGTGATCCTATCATAGAGTGACTTTATGTGCTGGCTCACCAATCTTCGTGCCATCTGGGACTACTGTTGTGGAGAAAGAGTCGCCTTATAGTAGGGTGATTTACTAAAATGCCTTATAATAGGACAATTCTATAAGTCGCCCTACTAGAGGGCGACTTTGATATGCCTTGGCACACAACTTAAACTCTTCTTTTTTCTAATCTGCTCTATCTTGCGAACCTGCTTGGTGTCCTGGCATTGTCATGAATTTTTAAAAAAGTCAACCTCAATGGTAGCATCATCACCGGCATTCATGCGAACCCGCTTGGTGTCCTGGCTAGGTAGCTCAGCATTCCAATCCACAAGATCAAAGCCTATTAAAAAAATCCTGATAGATAGATCTTGCAAACCCGCATGGGTCCTGTTAAACTAGATTTGTATTTCAATAGCTGCAAACAATGATTGCGCACCATAAACATCAAACTAGTATAAATAAAAGGGAAGCCAAAAAGATTTATCAACCTTCTACAGAACCAAAGATGGGTTAAGATTGGGACATTACTTTATCTAACCAACTGAGAATAACTGATCAAATAGTAAAACAGAAGAACAAACAACTAGCCAAAGAAGAAGAGAAATTCTTTGTTAATGAGATTATGCCATTAGAATAGACCATAAATAGTAAATCTTTTCCGCGAACAAAATCTTTTGGCTACATATGTAAGCATAGGTTTTATATGATTTGCACTTGTAAACTGTCAATAAATAGTATGCTAATTTTCTAGTCAGCTTCTATTCTCAAAATTCCTGCAAGATTATAAACTACTTTTCGAGCACTAATGAAATGCAACTTTAATAAGAAGCAAAAAGAAGAGCCAAATATGAGATATCCAATACAAGCATCAAAATATATAGATGTGTATTTCAGAAAGTATCCATTATAATTTTTGTTTTAAAAAAAAATACATCTCGTATAACTATCGAAAGGTGTATATGCTAAGATATTATGGCCTCTTATATGTCCGCCTCTCATAAACGTGCGTCACCTCTGACTGACGGTGGGATGGCTCTGGCATGTATCAATCGGTGCAGAGAGAGATGTGATCATTGTCGTAGACAGTCAAAAATAAAATCTAACTCACTACTATATAGATAGGATGAGTCAGGATCATATCCACAAGGATCGTATTAATTATGTTTAAATAATAAATTAAAAGTAAGATTAAGATTAATTAAAAATTGATTAATTAAAAGATTAAAATTGATTAAGAAAGAAAATAAATAGCAAATTAATTAAAAGAGGAGTTATAAGTATGGAGATGGATTCTCAGAATTTTGATTGATCACTTATATAATAGTTGGTATTCTTTTTAATATGCTTTAATTGATATCTAATCAATAAAGATATAATCTATCTTAGAGATCACGATCTGTATCCTTAGATCATAGCCCATCCCTTAAAGTTATAGGCTAGTCTAAATTGATTTAGATATAATACTAAGAATTAATCTAAATATAATCTATCTCAAGAGCACGAACCGTACTCGTAGATCATAGCTTGTTCCAAGAATAATAAACTATTTGAGATTAATTACAAGAAAATAAAGACATAAAAATATTATAACTAAAAATAGTCTTTATTATAAATTTAAAAATATAAAAAATAAAAAATAAAAAATATCATCAAAATAAGATTACAATGATCTCTTGAGAAAGAGAGAATCAGCCAGACATCAGGGAGCTTATCATTGATATCTTCATCTTGGAGCCTTGCTGTTGGTGAAAGAAATGCTTTGGAAGGCTTTAGAGAAGCTTCGAAGGGCTTTGGAGAGGCTTATTCTCCAAGAGGGGAGGCTTATTTCTCGTTGGTTTAGCTTAGGAGGATTTTTATAGAGAGAAAAAGAAGAGAAATAGAGTTTGAAAGGGAGAAAAACCAAAGAAATTGAGTCTAGTTTGGATTCTACTCTTTGAAATAATTTTCTGCCATTAGATTGGGTTCAAATGGTCCAGATTTGATCAAAATCGGCTACTTATAGCTTAAACAGTATCTAGATTAATTCTCAATCGTCCAATCGAGCTTAAGATTGAATTTGGATTGTCAGATGGCTCTGGATCTTTCTTAATCAAGTTAGAGTTGAATTTTAGCTGTTGGATCTTCACCGACATTGATTTGGATCGTTGGATTGTGCAAAAAACTGCTGGATGCCTTCGAATCAAACTGAGATTTGATGCTGACCATTGGATCTAAGGCGGGATGAAGGGCTGTCATCCAATCATGCAATATCATAGCTATAGACTATCATGAATCGGGTGAATGGAAGACCTGGGCCAATCACCGTGCGTTATGCCACCAGAAATAACCTTTCTGCCCCGGTGAACCACGATGGATTTTTAGTAAACCCCTTAAGGGTCTATATCTGCCATGCGGCACTCCTTGATTCGCCATGCCTGCTGAGCTGGTCAATTCACATAAAATCTATGGACTGATCGGTTGGTCTACCATGCATCGACAGATCCAATGGGCCGAATTTTTGGATATTTTATATATTTTATATATTTTATATTTTTTTTCTTTATTTTTTCTTCAAAACTTCATTTTAGATCTAATTTAGATATGATTTGCTTTAAATTTATTTCGTTGTGATCCATAAATCAAGTTCTTTTCATCCATGATCTTATTTATCATACCTCCCAACTTAAACTTTGCTTGTTCTCAAGTAAAGCAGATAGATTAGCAATATATACTAACTCAGTCTTAAATTAAAAGTTAGGTTTAGACACTCCTAAAGATAGCTGATACCTGGTCAGATCATTAAAGAGGTACGTTGTCAGATTACTAATTTGATCCAATTAATAGTTTGAGTGTTAGCCATAGAAATTTTTAGAGATCTTCTTTCGTCAACTCTCCACTTTATTCTTTAAATCCTCTAACTTAATGTGAGCTAGGTTTATTATCTTTTTATAATTTAGTCCTCTTATTATCCACTTTTCTTCTTCTTTTCTCTTTTTTTTTCAGATTCTTGCATCCCCATCTTTTGACGTGAATCATAATACTTACTTAGATGAAAGGGTCTGGTTACTCTGTGAGACAATGCTAAACCTCTTTTTAATTCACACTATCCATCTTTTTATGCGAACCACAATGCTTACTTTGGTGAAGAGGCCCAATTACTTAGTGGAAAACTTTTTTTTTTGAGACTTTTGCATATTTTGACCTTTCCACCGAACTCCCATAAAGTAGATTCTTTATTGAGATTAGTAAGAAGAGGGTTCTAAAATCACTTTTAAAATCTGGTCTGATCTAAACCCTACAATTCATTGGATTTTCTTAATACTTTATTCCTCGGTATCTCTAAAATTTTCTAGATCGTTAATCACTTATTGATTAGGGTACCTAATTAATTTTTAATCAAAATAAAGTTTTGGATACACAAAGCTAATTTTTTTAAATCATACTTGAGGACTCACAAGTTTTAAAGTTAGTTATCCTCCTCCCCCCCCCAACTTAATTTTCATTATCCTCAATAGAAGAAGAGAAAAACTAAAAATATTTATCAAGGAGGGGTACCACCTGGTTTATTGTTGGCAGGTTCTTCATAATATTCCATCAGGTTCATATAGGATGTTTGATGTGCTCCCTCCAACTTGGGCTAATCATCTTTATTGGTTTCCTATAAAAGTAAGTAAAAAAAACTAGAAATTTGAAAGAAAGAAAGAAAATAAATGATGGATTGCCTCCCAACAAATACTAAGTTTAAGGTCTTCAGCCAGATCAAGTAATTTTGCCTATCCTGTGTCAAAAATTAGATTGATAAATTTTAATGGTTTTGGATTGTCAATCTTAGGAAGATGGCTTGCAATCCTAATATTTATAGATTTTAGTATTTTCTTGCCAATCTTCAGAAAGTAATTCATAGCCCCATTCTTAGTCTATTTTATTTTTATAATTTTAAGAAAATAATTTATGAAGCATTCCTAAACTCTTGTTTATTGAGAATTTTTTTTATTTGTTCTTTTAGTATGCTCATGAATTTAGATGTTAGGATAAAGGTTGAGTTCGATGTATTGGATACCGGAAGGGTGTCACTTAATTCTAAATATGCGTACTCAGATATGACTAAGGATGGATTTAGTTTTAGAGCAGGTGGTGATTCTAGAGGAGAAGCTATTGAAGCCAATATTGATTCATATTTCTCAGCTCATGAGGAAGTGGTGCTAAAATTGGATGGCTCTAATAATATATTTTTATTTTTAATATATCCATCTACATTAAAATTATCCACTCTAAAAGGATCCAAATGTGTATGCACTGGATCTTGAGAAATAATTCTAGGGATAGCTTTCTTAATTACATCTTTAGATTCATCCATCTCAAAATAGTTTTCAGTTTGTATACTGGACTGTTCTATAAGGGTATCATGAACAATGGGGTTCTCAGTCATATATTGCTCCCTTGGGTTAACTATAGGCTGACTAAATAATTCTTCCTTCTCCTAGCTATTAAATGCAGTAGTTAACTGATTAACTTGGATTTCTATCATATTAAGCTTCTTTAATTCTTGTAATATTTTTTTCTTAAATACCTCACTATAGGCACTTGAAGAGGGTTGCTGATCATTTTGATATTGGTATATCGTATAAGTTTCTTCTGGATAACTAGGTTCATAATTAATTGCTGGTTGTGGTATCCTGTAAGAATTTGAATAGTTTTTCCAACCTAGATTATAGGTGTTAGAGTAAGGATTGTAATAATTAGTAATCTAGGTTTGGGTTGGGTAATTTTGCTTATGTGCAAATTTCTAAGGTTGATATACAGCTGGACATTCACCAACCAGGTGGTGGGGACTTGAACATATGTCACATACATGCAAAGGTAAGGCGGAAGAATGTCTCATATTTAACAGACGGTCAAGTTTCTGAGATAACTCATCTATCTTATTTTGGATATTAATGAAGTTTTCATCCTCATAGATTCCACCACTATTAGTTTCATACATAAGTGTAAAGGGGTCATAAATGTAAGAAGAAGGAATAAAGTATTTTATAGATTGGCAAAAAGGTACATCCATAATTCTAGGTTTAACAGCTCTAAGGATTTGTTTAATTTCAGGATCTAGAGGTTAAATTTCAGATCATGATGATCAATGCCTAAGTAAATGCCCTACAATTATACCTTAGAACAAATACAAAAAGATTTTAGTTTAATTTTTTTTAGAATTTTTTTAAATAAGATAAAAGAGATAAAAGAAATTCTAAAGATGAGAGCCTAAAGAATTCTAAAACTAAGAAATAGATTAGAGGAGTTTTATTTGGTTTAATATTTATGGGTTCTCAATCAAGTTATACAATCAATCCTAACTAAGGGTTACCCTAAATCTAGACAACTCCTAATTTTCAAGGTCACCTTCAAGCCCTCCAAGTAAAGAATCAGCCAATCAACTAACCAAGTAAGTATAAGATCGATGGAAGTTCTCCCGTTGCTTACCTTAGACATCAATTATGCTTGGTCAGGTAAGCTAATGAAACCAATTATAAACCACCTGCATTGGGCCCAGTCATCTCTGAACCACTTGCCTGGACATCAATTGAATTGATTAACCCTAACTCGGTCCAACTTTTAGGATTTTTTTATCCTAATGAGCTCAAGTATCCTTAGGGGCCAACATCTAATTAATTTTAAAAATTAAGATTTGGATCAATGCAATATGAAGATTTATGATTTTTGGGCTAAGAAAGGGTGATCAAATTTTCATCTTATCTTGTTTAATTGAATTTAGCACCCTTAAAGTGTCTTATGAAGATGAGATGTAAAAAATCAAGATGTCTAAGTAAAGTATAACAATCAAATTTGAATTAGATAATTTTACTTGTTAGGTTATGTGATTAGATCTCTAAATCCTAGACAGCTTATGCAATATCAGTGAAATTTTTTAAATTTTTTTATTTTTTTAATTTTTTTTTTTGAATTTATTTATATATATATTAATTTTTTTTTTAATTTTTTTTTAATTTTTTAATTATTTAAAGTAACTAAATCATAATCCTCAACAATAATGCCAAAATTTGATCGCTATCGTAGGCGATCAAAAATCAAACCTAACTCACTACTATATAGATAGGCTGAGTCGGGATCGTATCCACAGGGATCATGTTAATTATATTTAAATAATAAATTAAAAGTAAGATTAAGATTAACTAAAAATTGATTAATTAAAAGACTACTTAAATTGGTTAAGAAAGCAAATAAATAGAAAATTAATTAAAAGAGAAGTTGCAAGTATGGAGATGGATTTTCAAGATTTTGATTGATCATTTATCTGATAGTTGATATTTTTTTAAATATACTTTAATTAATATTTAATCAATAAAGATATAACCTATCTTAGCGAGCGAGCATAGTCTATATTCTTAGATCACAGCCCATCTCTTAAAGTTATTGGCTAGTCTAAATTGATTTAGATATAATACTAAGAATTAATCTAAATATAATTTATCTCAAGAGCACGAACCATACTTGTAGATCATGGCTCATTTCAAGGATAATAAACCATTCTAGATTAATTATAAAAAAATAAAGATATAAAAATATTATAACTAAAAATAGTCTTTATTATAAATTAAAAAATAGAAAAATAGAAAATAGAAAATTTCATCAAAATAAGATCATAATGATCTCCTAAGAAAGAGAGGATAAGCCAGACATCAGAGAGCTTGTCGCTGATATCTTCATCCTAGAGCCTTGCTGTTGGTGAAAGAAAGGCTTTGGAAGGCTTTAGAGAAGCTTCGAAGGGCTTTGGAGAGACTGATTCCCCAAGAGGGGAGGCTTATTTCTCGTTGGTTTATCTTAGGAGGATTTTTATAGAGAAAAAAAGGAGAGAAATAGAGTTTAAAAGAGAGAAAAATCAAAGAAATTAAGTCTGGATCGAATTCTGCTCTCTGAAATAATTTTTTGCCATCAGATTTTGTTCAAATGGTCCAGATTTGATCAAAATCAGCCACTTGTAGCTTAAACAGGGTCTGGATTAATTCTCAGCTATCCAATCAAGCTTAGAATTGAATTTGGACCATTGGATGGCACTGGATCTTTGTTAATCAAGTCGGAGATAAAATCTGACCGTTGGATCTTCATCGGCATTGATTTTGACCATTGGATTGCGCAAAACACTACTAGATGCCTTCAAATCAAATCAGGATTTGATGCTGATCGTTGAATCTGAGGTGGGACAAAGAGCTGCCATCCAATCATGCAATAATATAGTTGTAGACCATAGCGAATCGGATGCATGGAAGACTTGGGCCAATCACCATGCGTTATGCCACCAGAAATGATCTTTTTGTCCCTGTGAGCCACGATGGATTTTTGGTAAACCCCTTATGGGTCTATGTCTGCCATGCGGTGCTCCTTGATTCGCCATGCTTGCTGAGCTAGTAGGACCATACAAGATCTATGGACCGACCGGTGGGTCTACCGTGCACCGACGGGTCCAATGGGCTAAATTTTTGGGCTTTTTATATTTTTTTCATTTTTTCTTTATTTTTCCTTCAAAACTCCATTTTGGGTCCAATTTAGGTCCGATTCACTTCAAATTTATTTCATTATGATCCATAAATCGAGCTCTTTTCATCCATAATCTTTTTTCTATAAAAAATAAAATAAAAATATCAATTCTTAAGAATAGAGATAAATTAATTTAATAAATTAATATTTTTATAAATATATTTTATGTGTTTATCAAGATGCTGTCATGCTAGGTCTATCAACACGTGCGTGATGTCTGGATGGCTCTCCAGGCTCAGTCATCCTCTATGACATGGATGCATCATCTATAGGAAGGTTGAAGTCAGAGACCTCACATAATGAGGTACTAGAATCTTTTATCTATGGTGCAGGCATGGTGTCAAGACGTCTATCCTCCGAGATAACTTGCGAGATAACTTGCATAATGATAAGTATAATAAATTCATCAATAAAAGTATTAATTTATTAATTAATTTATATTAATTTTTAAGAATTAATAATTAATTTATATATAATTTTTGAAAAATTCATATTTTTATTAATTAAAAAATTAATTAAAAAATAATAAAAAAAATAATAATAATTAAAAAATAAAATTTTATTATTAATAGAAAGAGCTCATTTTTTTGATCACAACGAAATAAATTTCAAGTAAAACGGAGCTAAAATGAAAAAGATATGAATTTTTAAAAATATAAAATAAATAAAAATTAAATAAAAAAAGAAAACGGCTCAGCCGGCTCCGCAAGCCGAGCCACCAAGCCAAGCCGAGCCATCAAGCCGACTCAGCCGTTGAAGCCATCAGCCGGTCCACGATCCTAGGCGTGGACCGCCAGCTCAGCAAATTCCGGCGAATCAGAGATTGCCACGTGGTGGACCTAGACCCCTTAAGGGTCTACAGAAATTTATCGCGGCTCACAAGGGTAATTTAGTCTTTTCGTCCGACAACAGCGGCGCTGATTGGTTGCGGTGTGCGGTGCGGCCGGTCCACGCGGTCCATGGGAACAGTTATTGCGCGATCGGACGGATGTGGTTGTTTGCGGTCAGGATCGGACGGCTGTGGTTGCTTCCGAATTTTATTCAGATACAAACATCACGCGGATCACCATCGGACGGCAGCGCTCGATCCAGGCGATGATCCGACGGTCCAGAACGCTGCCGGCGGTGATCAAGACTCCCGAAGCGCGATTTGCGGCCAGATTTCCTCGATCAAGCGCGATCCAACGGCCAGAATTTAATCCGACCCGATCTGAGCTTATCTGCATCCGATTTTGATGATTTTTGGACCGTTGGATTCCTGTTGAACGGCTGGATTTTATCAGATTTATCAGAGTCATATCTGAGCTATTTTGATTCAAATTTTATCCAAATTTCTTTGTATTTTTATGATTACAAAGGCTATTAGTCCCATATTGCCTTTAGAAAAAATATCCAGCCCTCCTAGCTCTATAAAAAGGACCCCAGGCCATCAGAAATCAATATCTCCGATCAAGGTGAAGCTTTGGTACAGGGCGAAGCCAGGCTATGGGTTAAAGGCTGCTTCGAAGCAACGGGTGCCGAGAAGAAGAGCCGAGCTTCTACACCATCTTTCTGCCAATGCCGATCCAAGATCAGAGATCAGGCTATTTTATTTTATTATCTTTTCTTTTTAAATTTTATGTATTTAAATTCTAAAATTTTAAGTTAATAAAAATTTTTATTTTTGCATTTTAATTTCTTGCTTTTTATTTTTATTGTAATTTAATTTCTGCACTTTAATTATTATTGCTTTGCAAGTAGATGCTAAGATCTAACTAGTAGATCTTAGTACCAAGTTTAAATTCCTGCATCTTTTAATTTTTACTTTTTAATTTTCCGACTTCACTTTTGATTCCAAAACTCTTTTCTTTTCTTTTTCTTTTCAAAAATCAAAGATTTCAAATCTAAAAACACTACCTTCCCTGTGGATTCGACCCGACTCACTACTATCTACGTATTTTCAATAATTTTAAGAAGTCGGATTAAACTGATAAACACGGTGTCTTAACGACAGCATCGCGTTCCTATCAAGTTTTTGGCGCCGTTGCCGGGGAAGGAATAGATGCTATTAAATTTTTGATCTCTTTGATTTTTTTGATTTTTTTTAAATTATAAATTAATTATATTTTTTTAATATTGCTTACTAATTTTTTTTATTTATTTTGTAGAAAAAAAAAAAAAAAAACGAAGAAAGCATCAGAAGTTTTGCCTGGTGAGATCAATCCTAACCCTAGTCCTCTTTTCTTTTTATTTATTTATTTATTTATTTTATTTTTAAATTAATTTAAAAAAATATTCATTTAAACCTAATTAAAAGCCTCATGATAAGATTAGAAACCCTAACTGTTTAGAGCATGCATCATATTAGTTTTATTTTTATTTTTATTTTTTTTTTTTATTTTTTTTGGTGATTGCTGGAGGCAAGGTAAGCCTTTCAGAATTCAATTAGTTGCATGCATCTAGTTTAAATTGCATAAAACCCTTTGATTGAATTTTTTTTTTTTTCGTGCATATTCATATTAAATCAAATTAAGGGCACAACCCAATTAAACAAGATAAGGTGGGGATTTGATCACCCTTCCTTAGCCCACAAACAACCAACCAAGCATCCTGCATTGACCTAAGCCTTTAATTTTAAAATCAATTAGACATCAACCCTAGGAACTCGAGCTCAATAGGATAAGGAATCCTAAGAGTTGAACCGGGTTAGGATAAGTCAATTTGACTGGTGTCTAGGAAAGTGGTTCAGGGACGATTGGGCCCGAAGGAAGGTGGTTTCTAATTGGTTCCGTTCGCTTACCTGGCCAAGCATAATTGGTGTCTAAGGCAAGCAACGGGGGGACTCCCACCGACCTTACACTTACCTGGCTAGTTGATTGGCTAATCCTACACTTGGAGGGCTTGAAGGTGACCTTGGCAGTTAGGAGCTGTCTAGATCTAGGATAACCCTTAGTCAGGATTGATTGACCAACTTGATTGCTAACCAACATTAGATCTAATTAAACCGAATTCTTCTCTTTCTTCTTAGTTCTAGGACTCCTTAGGACCTCTTCTTTAGAACTCTTTTTTCTTTCTTCTCCTTTCTCCTCTAAAAATAAAATAAAATAAAAATTAAACTAACTAAAAATTAATAATTAAATTAAATTAAATTAAATTAAAATTAATAAATAAAAATAATTAAAAAAAATTAATTTTTAATATAATAAAATAATAATAATAATAATAAATAAAAAAAAAATATTCTAAAAATTTTTAAACCATACATTAGGGTTACACTAATACATGCATGGTAGGAAATCGCTTTTTCTGATTTAGTTGAACTTAATTGAATGGTTGATTCACATTAAACATAATAATCAAATGGCTAATATAAATCTAATAGTCCAAAAATTAGATAAAGTTGACCTTCTTGATCAGAAAATAGATCAACTCCTAACCCTAGGTCAACAATCTTCTAATTATCAGGAGAAGTTATTCAATCTGTGCTAGTCCAACCCATCATGTAAGTGAATATCCTATGACTGCACAGTTTCCATATTTTATCCAAGAACAAGTTCAAGCTACTCAAGGATACTCCAAATTGATTAATGACCCATTTTCAAATTCATATAATTCAGATTGGAGTAACTTTAATTTTTCTTGGACATCCCAACAGACTCAGGCTCAGACCCAAATTTCACTTGAGCAAAATTATCAAAATTATGCCTATAATAATGGTCAGCCTAGTCAGTTTAACCAGCCATCATATTATAATCAGCCTTCATACCCACCTCCTCAACAGACCAATCTAGCTGATGATAGATTTAACCAACTTCAACAATTAATTCTAACTCAACAGCAATCTATCGCCAGACTAGAAGCTCAAATAGGATAATTAGTTGAGTCTAACATGAGGAGAGAACTAGATCAACTACCGAACCTACCAATTTCAAATAACCCACCTAATGACCACCAACCACCTGGATTAAATTATCAATCTAATGTTTCATCTAAGAATCTTCCAATTTGAGAATACCAAAGTAATTCCTGAACTTAAAAGCTATAGGATTCTTATGGACCCATACCAAGACCAGGTGAGAGAGGCTAGTACTGATGCTAGCCAAAATAAAAATTTAGAGGAACTGGTTAGTACTGAGACTAACCACATAGAAGAACCCAAGCCAGGAATTAGTACTGATGCTAGTTCCAGTTTAAATGAGATAGAAATAAGGGAAAAGAGAATAGATGATTTACCCGAGACTTATAAACCTAATGTCCTATTCCCTTCAACCCTAGAAGCTGGTTCTTCTTATAAAAATCAAAAGGCATGTAATGAAATGTCAATGGAGTTGTTTAAGCAGGATCACATTAATTTACCTCCAGAATTAAAACCGCCTTTAGTCACCATTCCAGCACCCATTGAATCAAACTTAACTCCTAAAACTCCATTCATGAGCATTTTAGAAAAACAAATAGGAGAAATTCTTAATAAACATGGGTCTGAGAATGGAATCATAAATTATATCCCTAAAATTAACAGTGAGATTATATCAATAATGGGATTAAAAATCAAATCAACTTTCTGAGATTGGCAATCCAAAACCATTGGAATTTGTCAATCCAATATTCGACACAGGATAGTGAGCTACATTGTGTCTGGCTGAAGACGGTAAACTTAGCGCTTGTTGGGAGGCAACCCAATATTTAGTTTTTATCTAATTTATCTTATTTTCTTTTTAGGATAATTTGAATAAGTTGGAGGGAGAGCTCAAATTTGTAAAGGCATGTGCTGGACCAAAAAAATAAATAAAATAAATAAATAAATAAAAAATAAAAATATATATATACTGAGTTAGGTGTATTCTTCCATGTTCTTTATTACATCCTTTATTTTTTCTTCTCCATTGAGGACAATGTCGATTAAGTTGGGGGGAGGGAAAAATAAAAATTTTAAAATTTTAAGTCCTCGAAAAAGTTAGTATTTAGTATTTAGATACTTGATTATGCTTAAGAATCGAATTAAACTAAGCATTTTTAAAAAGAAAATTGATGCACAGATTAGAGAATCTATGAGATATTGAGGAATCAAGTATTAAGAAAATTCAATAAAGAGTTAAGTCCAGAACATAAAAAATTTTTTTCTTGGAGCATTTCTAATTATTTTCTACTAGCATCAAAGAAAAGTCTACTTTTTATAGGCTTGTGTAGGGTAACTATACGTTTCTTCATATAAAAATTTATTTTAATAAAATAGTTTCCAAGTACTTCTCACTGAGTAACCGGGCCTCTTTGCCTAAGCAAGCATTGAGTTTCGCGTCAAAAGGTGGGAAGGGCAAAGAAGCTCGTTGTAAAGCTAGTCTTAACTCGTAGCCTATTTGATTCGAGCTAGTAAGCCCGAGGGGTATTCTATACCTAGTGCCCTAAAGCCAACTGGTTTGGGAGTCATTGGCCCAAGACTCGCTACATGGATCAAATAGAAAGCTTAAGGAGTTAAGACACTCAATAGTGGTACAACGTTAAAAAAAAAAAAAAAAAAAAAAAAAAAAAAAAAAAAAAAAAAACATTGGTTTCCCACCGAGTAACCGGGTCCCGTTGCCTAAGTAAGCAATGATATTCGCATCAAAAAGTGGGCAATGTGAAAATAAAAATTAATAAATGAAGGATGGAAGTAGCAATACACCTGCCTATATGAAAGTTTAGACAAATCAGAGATAAAAGTGGAATAATTTAGAAAAAGTTCTGAAAAATTTAATGTTCTTTACTTAATTTTTCTATTGATAAGTATTAATACCCCAATGATATATCTCATTTAAGCTCTACTGAATATCAATGGCCATTTTGAAAATTGCTTAGGTAAAATTCGAAACTCTAAAGTTAAAAGGTATTTAAAACTAAATTCTTTCTTTACTCGAGGACGAGCAAAGCTTAAGTTGGGGGGTGTGATAAGCATCATAATAAATTCACCAATAAAAGTATTAATTTATCAATTAATTTATATTAATTTTTAAGAATTAATAATCAATTTATATATAATTTTTGAAAAATTCATATTTTTATTAATTAAAAAATTAATTAAAAAATAATAAAAAAATTAATAAAAATTAAAAAATAAAATTTTATTATCAATAGAAAGAGCTCATTTTTTTGATCACAACGAAATAAATTTCAAGTAAAACGGAGCTAAAATGAAAAAGATATGAATTTTTAAAAATATAAAATAAATAAAAATTAAATAAAAAAGAAAACGGCTCAGCCGGCTCCGCAAGCCGAGCCACCAAGCCAAGCCGAGCCATCAAGCCGACTCAGCCGTTGAAGCCATCAGCCGGTCCACGATCCAGGCGTGGACCGCCAGCTCAGCAAATTCCGGCGAATCAGAGATTGCCACGTGGTGGACCTAGACCCCTTAAGGGTCTACAGAAATTTATCGCGGCTCACAAGGGTAATTCAGTCTTTTCGTCCGACAACAGCGGCGCTGATTGGTTGCGGTGTGCGGTGCGGCCGGTCCACGCGGTCCATGGGAACAGTTATTGCGCGATCGGACGGATGTGGTTGTTTGCGGTCAGGATCGGACGGCTGTGGTTGCTTCCGAATTTTATTCAGATACAAACATCACGCGGATCACCATCGGACGGCAGCGCTCGATCCAGGCGATGATCCGACGGTCCAGAACGCTGCCGGCGGTGATCAAGACTCCCGAAGCGCGATTTGCGGCCAGATTTCCTCGATCAAGCGCGATCCAACGGCCAGAATTTAATCCGACCCGATCTGAGCTTATCTGCATCCGATTTTGATGATTTTTGGACCGTTGGATTCCTGTTGAACGGCTGGATTTTATCAGATTTATCAGAGTCATATCAGAGCTATTTTGATTCAAATTTTATCCAAATTTCTTTGTATTTTTATGATTACAAAGGCTATTAGTCCCATATTGCCTTTAGAAAAAATATCCAGCCCTCCTAGCTCTATAAAAAGGACCCCAGGCCATCAGAAATTCAATATCTCCGATCAAGGTGAAGCTTTGGTACAGGGCGAAGCCAGGCTATGGGTTAAAGGCTGCTTCGAAGCAACGGGTGCCGAGAAGAAGAGCCGAGCTTCTACACCATCTTTCTGCCAATGCCGATCCAAGATCAGAGATCAGGCTATTTTATTTTTTTATCTTTTCTTTTTAAATTTTATGTATTTAAATTCTAAAATTTTAATTAATAAAAATTTTATTTTTTGCATTTTAATTTCTTGCTTTTTATTTTTATTGTAATTTAATTTCTGCACTTTAAATTATTGCTTTGCAAGTAGATGCTAAGATCTAACTAGTAGATCTTAGTACCAAAGTTTAAATTCCTGCATCTTTTAATTTTTGCTTTTTAATTTTCCGACTTCACTTTTGATTCCCAAAACTCTTTTCTTTTCTTTTTTTTTCTTTCAAAAAAATCAAAGATTTCAAATCTAAAAACACTACCTTCCCTGTGGATTCGACCCGACTCACTACTATCTACGTATTTTCAATAATTTTAAGAAGTCGGATTAAACTGATAAACACGGTGTCTTAACGACAGCACCGCGTACTATCACATAGAAGAACTGATTTTTGACCTTTCATTAGTTGCCAATTCATTTATTTGATCGTGAAATAATTTTGTGGATGCCATGGGTCCTATTAAAAAATAAAATATATTTACGACAATATCGATTACACTGCCTGAAGGATGGAATCTCATCTCTAGCCGCTCAGTCGTAACTAGTGCAATGAATCATCTAGTGATACTCCATACCATACGAGATATGGATCATAATAATCCATCGATCGTAGGTGCATAGGTGGAGCAACCATAACCAAATCCTCCCATCGCTCCTATGCCTCAATATGCTTTCAATGCTCACGAGCCCAATCATGTCAATGCTGCCCTCATCAATCGAGAGTGTAGAGCCATCTCAAGTGTCGCATGATGGGGGGACGTCCTGATGCATGTCGAACTATCGCATCACGTGCTCTAGATAATAGATCTCTATGATGTCAAAGTAGATAAGAGGTGTGCATGTCCCCCATACATGCGGATCCGATTGGCAAACTTCAAGCAATGCAGCTAATATCTCGGGTGTGTAAGGCACCCATATCATCTGATCGTCATGCTGCTGGTCTAGCTAATCCCTATAATATATAACTGTATGCAGCATAGAACTATTAACACCTATCAATCAAGTCCTCCATCTATCAAAAATAAAGTCAATATTAATTTTGATAAAATATATAGTTATTTATGAAAGAAATGTTAGTGCTACTGGTTACATACCTGCATCCCAATAGATCAAACTAGTCATGCTGTATCCTACCAAATGAATCCCGAATACCAATATCATGGACATCTAATGGCTCATGTCCTATAGCAGCATCTTTCGGCACTAATTGGTGAGCTCCTACATCAGGGAGCACCCTGTCTGGCCATGCAACGTGCAAATGCTCTCATATCCAAAATTATAATAACACCAATGGCCTAGCTATCTCACAGGCATCCATCCTGGTGGCCCTGCACAGCTCACAATATAGAAAGGCTAAAATGGTGCTGTCCCAACTCAACTACCCACATGCATAGAGATCATGTAGCAGAGGTAAGTACATCAACTATACATATGATCCAGACTTATCGGTGAACAATAGCCATCGATAAGATATAAAATGAATGCTCGAGCATGTCGCCACACAGTCTCATCATTTGTATCATCTGATAAATGTTGGAATGTATGCCGGAGCCACTAAAGCCTCAAAAAAGATCCCGACAATATCATCTCTGGCAGTATAATCCCGAACAACTCCTCGCAAAGATCCGACTAGATGATGTGTGTAGTATCGATGATGACAGACCAATGCACTCATAATTCAAGAAGAACAACCACATCCTACAAGATGATCGTCACCTTTCTGATGCGCAGATAAAAAGTGTGAGTCTCCTAAATACAACACGGTAGGATCCACCGATCCCAGGTGCATATCAAAATCATAACTAGCCATATCGTATCTACCAGTCCCATAAATTTAATAGGTTTATTAATCATCAAAAAATTCGAGGGGCATGAAAAAAAAATACAACAAATTTATTTCACTAATATATTCAAATATTTACATGATATGATTATATAACCAAAATAGCAAAAAAAAAATAACCTTTACATAAAGAAAGTCAACAAGTCACATGAAAAAAAAAGATAAATCAATGCTATTGGGAGCATCTGCGTCAGTTGTATCCTATCTGCTTGCACCATCCACAACAAACCATACGTTGGCTTTTCATTGCATCCATATCATTTTGGATCCTCCTCGATTGTGATCGCCCTTTGCCAAGTCTTGTGGATGAATTCAGTATCAGTCTAGGTACAGTCCATGCAGGCTAATAATAAGAACTCTCTGAAGCATAGAAAGTAGGTGTATAGAACTGCTCATAATGGATAATAGTATAACAGTCATCAATAAATTATTTTCAATCCAGATTCTCACTAGTATATATAGACGATGTTTCATTTAATTTTATTTGACTCAACAACTTTAAATGGATGGTGGATGCGAATGGCATATTATTTCATGGCACATTAGACCTCCTTCTTTGACCTAAATACCGTTCACTTTCTTAACTCCTCATTCCCACCAAAGAATGGATGTTCTGGCAATGCTCCATGGGATGTGGCCTCATCATCATCAGATGCATTAACTAATCCGAATTCAGAAATAAGAGATGCCTCATGTGGTGGGACATCGTCTTCCATATTAGACTTCTCACTATCACTGCCATCAGACTACATCATCATCCTCAACTTCATCATCCGTAGGATTAGGATCATAGCTAACAATGGCTTCATTTTCAAATAAAGATGCAAAATCATCTATTGTGGTTTTCAATCCTTTAGGTCCGACATGTATTGCATGTGGCTAATTAACTAGTGAAGGATTGTAAGATTCATGCTCCACATCCTCCATGGTAGCTGACACATGACTAGAACCGGTCCCTATATCATCAAATACGGTATTATATGGATATAGATATACAGACTCTGCCCTTACCATTAATTAAGGACTAATAGTTGTCTATGCTGCTGATCCACCAACGGTACATATAGGGATGCCTCGATGAGCATACACAGGTTCATCGGCCATTGGAGCTGCATTAGATGGGGATCTTCCCATCCCCGACTATGCAAGTGGGGTAGATACAACCTAAGATACATTCACATGCCGTTCACCATCATCCGAAACTTTCATCGCTGTCGGCTCAATATAAATCTCAACCACTCAAAAAAACCCCTATGATGGGATGTCCAAGATAGAGTTTACATTCTAATCACCTTCAATAGGTACATCCATATACTGTGGAGCATTATTAACCAAAAATCTACAAACTAGAGAAACTCCACAGTAATTAGGATTTCATCCGATGATAGTATAGTAGACTTGCACAAGTTCTTAATATGTTGCATTATGATCTTTCATGGTCATCCGAATCTTTTCACCATCATAACATGCACTGTTAACATTTCGACCGATTCTTCCATTCCAATGGAAGATAGCAGTGACACGACTTGGATTCATTTTGTTGAAAATTTTTGTGAGAAGTAACTATATGAACATATGTTTAGTAGGAGAAGGTACTTAACATTTAACATGACTTAAATGATAAATGCATCCTATCAAAAACTAATAGGTAAAGTTAGGTCCCATCCCATTCAAAAATTGCATTAATTCTATGAGTAATCATAGTAATCAAATTTAATACTTACTGTTAGAGCATCAAATAATAATTTAAAACTAATCTTATAATTAATTAGGATAATGGTAAATCAGGTGTCGATTTTTTTGAAGATTAAAGGCTAAGTTACGTTCAATTTAATTAAAAAAATAAAAATTTAAAAGAGTAAATTAAAGAAGATTAATGAAGATTTTAGCAAATTAAATAAAAGATAGTAAAATAATAATTAATTAAGATTTTAAAATTAATTAAAAAAGAAAAATTATTTAGGGTTTTAATTCTATCTTCTAATATTCAAATCTATAATTAATTTATGTAATCTTTTTATTATCAATATACAATCTTATAAGATGTATATTTTTTTAATCTAATTCTAACATAACCTATTCTATCGAGCATAGACCATATCTAATATGATTATGATCCATCTCACAAATATAGACTATTTAGATCATGCAATCAAAGAATATAAATATAATTCTTATTTAATTTTTATAATTCATCCTAATCTGAGTATAAATCATATCTATCTATGATCATGATCTATCTTCTTAGGTATAAATTATAAAAAAATTAAATATTAAAATATAAATCTTATAATTTATTTTAACTTTAGTATAGATCGTATTTTTCCACAATCACGATCTCTCTTTAGCTATAAATTATAAAAAATTCAACATTAAAGCATGAATAAGAAAGAAATGTTAAAAGATAAAAAAATTTATTGCTCCATAAAAAAGAAAAACATGTTCAAATTATAAACTCTCATGCTTGAAAGATTTTTCTTACTCTCCTGGATACAAGCTCTCAACTGTACATGATTTTGATCATTGTAGCTTGCGGCATCTTTAGATCACCAAATAAATAAAAAGAAAAGAAAAAGAAAGAAAAAAGAAAGAAGAAGAAAGAGAGAGGAGAGATGCTTGGAGGCTCTAATTTATCCCAAAGGGAATCTCTCTTCTGATTTCTGGCATAACGAGATTTAAATAGAGGAAAAAAAGAGTCTGTGAGTCCTTGTTGGACTTAGTTTGAGGTTTAGTTTGAATTATTTAGGTCTGTTGAAGTTATGGCCATTGGATTTTGATCAAACATCCTAGATTTCATAAAAAATCAACCGCAAACCCTTATATTATCACCCAGATTTAATTCTGACCGTCGGATCAAAGCTAGGATGAATTTCTGTCATTGGATTGCGCACAAGAAGGCTGGGTAATCCTAATCAAAATTGGAATTAATCCCTGCTATCAAATCTTCACTGGCTACGATGATGACCATCAGATTGTGCTTCAATATTTTCATGGACCATCGTGGACCGAGCTCGTCAAGGACCGCAGCCAACCAGAGCTTGCCACGCTTGCTCAAATTATCAAAATACCCCTATACACCGTGATATAATTTTCATAGACCTCTTAGCGATCTAGGTTCGCCATGTGGCAGCCGTTGATTGACCATGCTTGCTAAGCTAGCCGGTCTACGCTTACTCCATGGACCGACCAGTCGGTCCATCGTGCACCAACCTAATTTTTTTTTTTTTTTAAACTTTTAGGCTTCATAACTTTTTCGTTTTAGCTTTGATTTGAGTAAAATTTATTGCATTAAAACTCATAAATCAAGCTCTTTGCATCAGTGGACTTCTTTTCTATAAAATATTCATAAAAATATTAATTTTTTTAAATAAATATTAAATTAATATATTTTTTAATATTTATATTTATTAAATTATGATTATTATCACGATACGCAATAAGGATCAAAAAAAATTTTGACGACATTTTTTTTAGTTTTCTCCATATTGTTGAAGATGTGTGAGGAGAACTAAAAGAAAATGCTATCCTAAATTTTTCTCAAATCCTCTGCATATTATTTTATTATGATAATTATCTATAAAATTAATTATAATTTTTAAACTATTCAAACTAGATAATCAATTGACCAATGTACATAATGCTTCCATCTATATAAAAATATATAAATATATGGATGTAGTAGAATATATACATTGATCAAAAGACAAGTCTATGATTCTATGCAATGCAAAACTTTTAAAAATAAATGACTAAATATGAAAAAATAGAACATAAAGTAACATCATGACTGATCCTTCCATCCTAATAGAAGATAACAGTGACATAAATTAAATTCATTTTATTAAAAATTTTTATGAGAAGTAACTGTATGAATATATGAACATATGTTTACTAGAAGTAAGTACTTAACATTTAACATAACTTATATAATAAATGCATCCTATCAAAAATTAATAAGTAAAGTTAGGTCTTATCTCATTCAAGAATTACATTAATTTTATAAATAATTACAGTAATCAAACGATATACAATAGAGGTCGAAAAAAATTTTGACAGTATTTCTTCTTAGTTCTCCCCACACGGCTGAAGATGTATGAGGAGAACTAAAGAAAAATAATATCCAAAATTTTTCTTAAACCCTCTATGTATTATTTGATTACTATAATTATCCATAGAATTAATTATAATTTTTAAACTATCTAAACTGAATAATCAATTGATTAATATACATAGTTCTCTCATCCATACAAAAATATATAAATATACGAATGCCGTAGAATATGTACATTGATCAAAAGATGGATCTACGATTCTATGCAATGTAAAACTTTTAAAAATAAGTGACTAAATATGAAAAAATATAACTTATATATATCCTAAAATATAACATGGTATTACAATTAAGCACCAAAAAAAAAAAAGAAAGGGGACCCAGAGAATCTTGCTTTAGTTGCCAAGTTGTGTATCCACATTTGGTCAATAAGATCTTCAAAGAGCAGATCGATCGCAACATGGAGGTGTACGTGGATGATATACTAGTCAAAAGTCGAGCTTTAATAGACCACCTCGTCGATCTTAAAGAGACCTTCGGTGCACTCAGGAAGTACAAGATGAAACTGAACCCGACCAAGTGCGCCTTTGGCATGACCTCAGAAAAGTTTCTGAGGTTCATAGTGTCAAGACGCAGGATTGAAGCAAACTCCAAAAAAATCTGAGCCATTCAAGAGATGACCATCCCAAAAATGATCAAAGAAGTTCAGCGCCTGATTGAAAAGGTGGCATCCCTAAATTACTTTGTCTCAAGGTTGGTCGAACGATGTGTGCCCTTCTTTCAAGTTCTCAGGCAACCAAAGAACTTCTGCTGGATGATGGAGTGCCAATAGGCATTCGAGGAGCTTAAAAACTACCTCAGCTCGCCCCCACTGCTGGTAAAGCCCGAACCCAAAGAGAAATTATTTTTGTACCTAGCTATCTCTTCGATGGCTCTGGTGGCAGTCCTGATCAAAAAAGAAGCGAAGATGCAGCGATCGATCTACTACGTGAGTCGGGTCCTGAGGGATGCGGAGATTAGGTACTCTAGGTTAGAAAAACTAACTTACTCCCTTCTAATTGCTATCAAGAGACTCCGACCTTATTTTCAGGAGCACATCAAAATGGTCCTCACGGACCAACCAATAAAAGCAGTCCTTCACCGAGCAGAAGCTTCTGAGAGAATCGCAAAATGGGCAATCGAGCTCATAGAGTTTGACATCAACTATCGGCCCTAGCCATCGATCAAGGCCTAGATATTGATAGATTTTATATTAGAATGCACCATTCCAGTCGAAGCCGAGCTTGAACAGAATGAGACCAGCGCCCTACTATCGCAGCCGAACCTCCCCGAGGAAAATGCCGACCTCCTCGAAGGCTTTTGGGCTCTGCACATGGATAGCTCATCCAACTCCACCAGAGCTGGTGCGAAGCTGATCTTGATCAACCCCGAGGGAGTCGTCGTCGAGTACGCACTACGCTTTGAGTTTCCTACGATCAATAATGGGGCCAAATATGAAGCGCTGATCGTCAGATTAAAAATGATGAGAAAATTAAAAGTAGATCGACTTTAAGTCCATAATGATTTTCAGTTGGTGGTCGGCCAAGTTAATGGCAACTACGAGGTGTGGGAGGAAAGTATGGTGAGATACCTTGGGAAGGTGAGGGATTTGACTCCGGCCTTTGACAGTTTTGGCATTCAATAGATTTCGAGGGTGAAAAATGTAAGAGCCGATCTTCTCTCCAAGTTGGCCACTTCAGCCTCAGCCGAGCTGCCCAAAGAAGTATTCTGGGAGACTCTGAAGTGCCCAACCCCAGAGGAATCCCAGGTCATTCTGCAGACGAAATTCGAGCCAAGCTGGATTGACCCATTGGTCGCCTACCTCAAGGAGGGGGTCCTTCCTCATGATCCGAAAGAAGCTCAGAAACTTAGGAATCAGACCTCCTACTATGTTTTGTATGAAGCCAGATTGTATAAGAGGTCATACTCGCTCCCGCTGCTGAGATGTCTCCAACCTTCAGAGGCTAACCTCGCATTATGGAAGGTGCACAAGGGACTCTGTGAAAGTCACGTAGGAGCCAGATCCCTATCAGAAAAACTACTTCGACAAGGGTACTATTGGCCAACCTTATTTCGCGATTCCATGGAGTATGTGAAGAAGTGCGACCACTGTCAAAAGAACGCAAACGTACAAAGACAGCCGACCTCCGAGCTTGCTCCGCTAAGTGCACCTGGCCATTTGCGCAATGGAGATGGACATACTTGGCCCGTTCCCAACAGCATCCGGGCAGTGAAAGTTCCTTCTGATCGCGATCGATTATTTCATCAAGTGGATCGAAGCCAAACCACTAGCAAAGATTACCGAGGCCAAAGTGCAGGACTTCGTCTGAAAATCGCTAGTCTGCCAGTTCGATCTGCCCCGAACCCTCATAACCGATAATGGAAGATAGTTCGCTGAGACGAGGTTTGCCAAGTTCTATGAAGAACTAAACATCTTCCATCGCTTCACATCGGTGGCTCACCCACAGGCCAATAGAAAAGCTGAGGTGACCAACTGAATCCTGCTATAAGACATCAAGATGAGACTCAAGAGAGCAAAGGGGCCCTGGGTGGACGAACTCTACCACGTCCTTTGGGTGTACCAAACTATACAAAAGATGTCGATCGAAAAAATACCATTCGCCTTGGCCTTTGGCACGGAGGCAGTCATTCCGATCGAACTTAAGCTCCCATCTACATGAGTCGTGGCCTTCAACAAGCAGCACAATCCACAGGACCTCAGAGTTAACCTCGACCTGCTGGAAGAAAAAAGAGAGAAAGCCTGCATCCGACTGGCAGCCTACAGACGGAAGGTGGCTCGGTACTACAACTCCAGAGTTAGAAGCAAGACATTCAAATTGGGAGACTTAGTGCTCCGACGAGTCACCGTCTCTCAGCCTCAGAGTCAGAGGAAGCTCGCTCCTAATTGGAAAGGCCCGTATGAAGTAGTGGAGGTCATCCAGCTTGGTACGTATCGTCTGAAGGAGCTTGGAGGGATGATGCTTCCATGACCTTAGAACTCAAAAAATCTGATAATGTATTACCAGTAATCTTCCTTCAATAAAACTTCTTCCTTTCGACATTATTGTTTTCTGATGCAAGAATTACGTGACGACAGAAAAGAAACGGCCCAAAGTGGTCGTATCAGAAATAGGAGAAGAATCTCGTCCTAACATGAAGTGAGTCAAAGTCCTTCAACCTCGACCGTAGGAGATAAGATCTCCTCTGAGGGCTTGTATTAACCTCGACTGCAAGAGATAAGATCTCCTCTAAGGCAACCTTGGCCGTAGGAGATGAGATCTCCCCCGAGCGATCGGGCTAACCTCGATTGCAGGAGATGAGATCTTCCCCGAGCGATCGGACTAACCTCGACTGTAGAAGATAAGATCTCTCCTGAGTGTCTGGATCAACCTCGGCCGTAGGAGATAAGATCTCTCCCGAGGGCCCGTATTAACCTTGACTGCAGGAGATAAGATCTCCCTCAAGGCAACTTCGATCGTAGGAGATGAGATCTCCCCCGAGCGATCGGACCAACCTCGATTGCAGGAGATAAGATCTCCTCCGAGCGCCCATATCAACCTTGACTGCAGGAGATAAGATCTCTCCCGAGGCAACCTCGGTCGTAGGAGATAAGATCTCCTTCGAGCGACCAGGCCAACCTCGGCTGCTGGAGATAAGATCTCTCCTGAGCGCTCGTATCAACCTCGACCGTAGGAAATGAGATCTCTTCTGAGGTAACCTCGGTCGTAGGAGATAAGATCTCCCTCGAGTGATCGAATCAACCTCGATCGCAGGAGATGAGATCTCCCCCAAGGGCCCAACCTCGATTGTAGGAGATAAGATCTCCCTCGAGGCAACCTCGGCTGTAGGAGATGAAATCTCCCCCGAGCGATCGAGCCAATCTCGGCTGCAGGAGATAAGATCTCCCCTGAGCGCCCGTATCAACATCGACCATAGGAGATAAGATCTCCTCCGAGGCAACCTCGATCGTAGGAGATAAGATCTCCCCCGAGCGACCGGGCCAACCTCGGCTACAGGAGATAAGATCTCCCTCGAGCGTCCGTATCAACCTCGACCGTAGGAGATGAGATCTCTCTCGAGGTAACCTCGGCCGCAGGAGATAAGATCTCTCCCGACCGACCGGGCCAACCTCGACTGCTGGAGATAAGATCTCCCCCGAGTGCCCATATCAACCTCAACCGCGGGAGATGAGATCTCCCCCAATCGATCGGACCTTGGCTGCAGGAGATAAGATCTTTTTCGAGCGCCCGTATCAACCTTGGCCATAGGAGATGAGATCTCCCCCGAGGTAACTTCGACCGTAGGAGATAAGATCTCCCCCAATCGATCGGACCAACCTCGACTGCTGAGATCAGATCTTCTCGAGCGCCCGTATCAACCTCGATCGCAGGAGATGAGATCTCCCCCGAGCCAACCTCGACTACAGAAAGTAAGATCTCCCCCGAGCACCCATATCAACCTCGGCTGCAGGAGATAAGATCTTTCCTAATGCAACCTCGATCGTAGGAGATAAGATCTTCCCTGATGCAACCTCGATCGTAGGAGATAAGATCTCCCCCGAGCGACCAGGCCAACCTTGACTGCTAGGAGATAAGATCTCCCCCGAGCGCCCGTATCAACCTCGGCCGTAGGAGATGAGATCTCCCCCAAGTCAACCTCGGCTACTGGAGATAAGATCTCCTCTAAGTGCCCGTATCAACCTCGACCGCAGGAGATGAGATCTCTTCGAGCCGACCTCGGTTGCAGGAGATATGATCCCCGAGCTTCGACTTCAATGGGTGCGGAGCCCGAAAAAGGACTTCGGCAGTCGTCTGTTTTGGTACTTCCTTCGAATTTCAAACTCAAAAGTGGGGAGAATATTGTTGGGGATAAACCCCGCTCCCACCGAAGTCCAGCCGGATGCTCAGCTGACAATGCAACCGGTAGTCACGGAAAAGCTTCAGCGGACGAGCCTTAGCCAAGCTCCTTAGCAGTTGAACCCCTTCCGAACTCCTTCAGCCGGCCGAACTCATTAACGGCCAAGCCCCAGCCGAACTTCTCTAGGAGCCGGACTCCCCCAGACATCTCCTTCGATCGGGCTTCTCTAAGAGCCAGACTCCTCCCAAACATCTTCTTCGTCGAACTTCTACGAAAGTCGAACTCCTTCCGGACTCATCCAGCAATCGAGCTTCTACGAAAGCCGAACTTCTTCCGGATTCCTCCAGCAGTCGGACTTCTACGGGAGCCGAACTCCTTTCGGACTTCTCCAGTCGGGCTTTTATGGAAATCGAACTCCTTACAGACTGTTCCTTCAGACGAATTCCTACAAGCGATCCCACTACTGAACGGTTATAATTATCACGATAATTCTGATTGTCATTTATCAAGACAACACGATCGGTATTTATCAAGTCAATCACGATTGGCATTTATCAGAACGATTACGACAGTCATTAATCAAGGCAGTTACAACAAGCTTCGTCTATAAAAAATGATCCTCCAGATACGTTTGCTCTAAGCTCTCCTCTCCTCTAAACTCTGTCGAACTCATTCCTGAGCACTCCATCTCTGTTGGCCAGAAGAGCTGACTTGATCGTTGGAGGATTCTGCCGGAGCCACCACCATCGACTCCGGACGGAACTTTGTTTTGTAAATCACCGACGGCGACCTCGTTCTCCTCCACTCTAGCTCGATTCGGCATCAACCAGATTCTGCACCAAGAAATATTATTCTAATAAAATTGCCTAACTTCAGGCCTAAGATAATCATTGAGTGTTTGGATAATCATTGAGTGAACTCTACCGTATTTGTATTAGTTAACCTAAGCCACACCATTACTGTTGGAGTGCGGCTCGGCCTCCAAACAATGCATGGGATGGGTTTTCACCTCATACAGCTCGGGATGAGTTTTTACCTCATACAGGTCGGATCGAAGACCGGAGGAATTTGAGGAGAGATTTCTAACATAGATGCTACCATTTAAAGAAATTACAGTAAATGAAGAGCATGTGGCTGATACAATCCTCTCACCCTCAGATTTCCAGCTTCGGTATTGCACAAGCATTCACTGATTCATGTATTGGCCCTTGACAATGTGTGTGCCATAAATTTTGCAAAGCCTGGTACAAACGTTAATCATCATGTGAACTAGGTATAAAAATCTAGAAGCTTGACAAGAACATGCAAATGGTGGCATGCAACCTTAAACCTTCCTATTTTTCCAGGAAGAAATTCATACATTAGCATTCTTGGGACATGTCATTTCATGTCAAACAAGATAATTTGGATCCGATTAAATTTGGTACACGCATCACCAAAAACATAAAATTTGCCATTATTACCAAATTTTTTAGATCAATTTTACATCATATTCATAAAAATCAATGCTATAATTCCGATCTCCTTAATTCCATCTCATGTGAAAATGCATTTTTTTTGGTAAATTAAATGCATATCGTTTCGTCAACCATCTATAAAAAATATTTCCTCAAGAACCTACACCTATGGCATCGTGCGGAAAGTTAACAATTGCATGTGTCATCATGGTCATGTGAAAACCTATTTCTTCTTTTTCACACTGATTTCATCACTGGCTACCCCCTTCGGAAGAGCAAATGCAAAAGGCGCTTTACAGTAATCTCTTGCTTTGTTTTGTTGAGGATGCCGCTGAAAGAATCCATCCGAACATCTCATCACATTGTACAGATGAAAATGGCTAGATGCATGAGACCTTGAGCAGTGGAATGTAAGTAGACCAAGCTATTCTGAAAGCTGAGTTGATAGGTGCAACTTAATCTTGGATAATAGCAGCTTCTAATCATTTTGTGATTGCTCAGTCAAATAGTGGTGCTGCATCCATGCAAAGATGCACCAAGTTCCGTTGGTACTGTCCATAGTACTCGCTAACAGCAATCAGGTCTTCATCCTCCAAATTCCTGCTAGGCATGTGAAATTTTTGTTTCATCTGAAGTGAGGATTCCAATTGTTCATCTAATGGTCGAGATTTTGAGGCAATCTGTGCATTTATCTCATGGCAGGCAAGCAAAAACATGGCAGCTGTGTCAGGCTGCTGCACATTTCTAAGAGCTGATAAAGCCTCGGGGAGTGCTCCAGCAGCAACATACAAAATCAGAGCTCTGTTAAGAGTGGGGCCGAACAAATTGTCAGTTGATAGCAGCAAAAGGGTGAATGAATCTTTGTAAAATATAATCTACAGAATCAAGTTACCTCCAGATGTTATGTTCATTATAAAGAATATAGTCAGCCCATCTTTGCAGAACCCTGCATAGTAATGCATCAAAGGAAAAAAATTCAAAACATAAGAGGTAGATCGTTTCCAAATAAATACCTTCTGTTTTGAATGAGCGACCCCAGACATATCCATCATTTATAATTTTTTTAAACAAAAATGTCAAACGACACTATGCTGTAAAGATAAACCTCGGGCAAAATGATAATCACCCGATGCTCATCTTTCAGCTGTGAGAAAGAGCAACCCTCATTTTTATTCAAAATGGATAACTAGGACAGGACAAACCCCAAGAGAAAGAGAGGGTGGATTCTTACCCAAGTAACCAGTATCTAACATCCAGTGACTTTACCAATTGAACTAGTTGGCACACTATCTAAATAAATGCTAAAATAAACAACAAACATGTGCAGGAGAGATGACACCATAAAAAATCTAAACATAAAGGTCTAACTTATAGCGAATAAATGAACAGAATTATTTGATTACTTCATTGTTAGTGAACAATCAAGATATGGGACATGTCAGTTTTGCGGGATTAGCCACTTAAGTTACATTAACATTAAAGTTCAGATAACCGCGGTAAGACTTTCTGTTTTTCCCCCTTAAAAAATCTATATTGGTGACTATAATATTTTTAAAAAAATAATATCATGCAAAAACAATATATGTAACACTCAACCTGGTGTAGCTTTCCTTTTGTCAGCAAGCTCAAATTATAATATCTAAAAAATTCCTGGCAGATCAGCATTTAGGCATATTGATGTGTTCCCATTATATGAGATGCATGAGTCAACACTCTAATTACTTAAGGTACTGATTTAGACTTCTATGATATGAAGCGGCATATTCTAAAGATATGTTAAACATAAAATCACATGAAACTAAACTTCTCAAAGATGATTAGCCAATTCCATAAGCTTTTATTGTGATTAAAAATTTAGCAGAATTTAGTTTTTTCCCATAGAATTTTCTTATACATGAAACTTGTTCTTTGAATTTAGTGGAAAACAACATTTTAGTTTTTTTTATGCAGGGTTATATGATTCATATACCTATTTAGTTTTTGGTAAAAATAACTAAATTATTTCAGAAACCTATTAATTAATAAACAATGTAGCATTTTGATAAGAAGATTCTATTTAGTACATCCAGTTAAATGTCTTTAATTGTTCAGTTTTTACTTTTCATGATTTGATTATAAATTATCAAAGTGAACTGATTTATTTTCAAAAGCCTGTTAAATAAGCCTATAAGCAAAAAGGTGTTGTTTGAACAGTAAGATGTTATTTAGTACATTAACTTGACAATTTAAATTTTTTTTTTCTTTTGGACAATCACTTGGAAGGCCATGCATGATTTATGCTTAAATTAAGCTAAGGTTTACTACCTCATGTTACCACCAAATGATGGAATTTTCAAGACTTGGGTCATCAAAAGTTCACTGTTCTTCACCCCCTTCTGCAACCAAGATGACCTTCAGTGCTTCTTATTCAAGATTTTTTATGACAAGCAATTGGACGGGTACTATGAATTTGAGAATGTTTCAAAAGATTGAAAGGTGAGAGCATATTCTGATCCATTTAAGAAACACAGAAACCATCACATTTTGTTCTAGATTGGGTAAAAGAACTAAATAACATCACTAATATTTTTTTCAAGGATTCAAGTCCCAACGAGATGTCCCGGGAGACACCCCCCCTATCCCAAGTGTCAGGATGCAGCGGGATGGCAGGGCATCCTATTCCATGAGAAAATTCGAGACGGCTCTGTCCCACGGAATTTAAAATCTTGATTTTTTTCATCCATCACATACTACAGCTTATAGGCATGGCCTTGTTTTGTTAAAAGCAAGTCCATTATCTAGAAATCTAGGAGATTGGATACCCATGTGAATGTTAGATATATGTGCCCTAAAAGTCAGAATTGGCTGACACTTATAATACACTTCTAGGGGCAAAATTGTAATTTTGACTAAAATCAATAAAATGGATTATTTTCTATCACATATGTGTATTTAGTGTCTGTGATACATCCTTTGAGTTAATGGTAATGATAATTCATATTTTCAAGAGTTGAAAATTTAAGACAAATAATCATTATTAACTCATAAAATTGCTCGACATAAGGATCATCACGATGATTGGTGATTGATCGGTTGGTGTACAATCGCTTCTCTTTAGCAAATGAGTCTTGAGTCTTGAGTCTACGGTGTGGAGACACCAGGAGCGAGAGTACAGATACTCGTTAGAGAACGAGGGCACTGAGCGTGACCACCTCGAGTAGTCATTAGGAAGTCTACCTTCTCGTCAATGACTAACTCGATGCTGCAGTGGTGTATCTAGTTCTTTGACCTAAGGTGCATCGACAGTTCATCTTGAGGGTGTTATAGTTTGACTACACGATAACTCGATCTCCTAGTCACACGGAACCCTGAGGTGTATGTTGGCTAGAGCATATTCATTGTAGGAACTGGATTGCATCAAGATGGAATCTATCTCGGTGGTAGAGAAGCAGTCCTATGATGATCATGAGAATCAAGTCCAGAAGCCCATGGCCATAGCAGAATGAAATAATAGAAAAAAATTTTATTTAAGTTTTCACATCGGACTTGAATCGAATGATTACATCATATGACAGAGACTAGAGTTTGACGAGTTCACTTAAACCCTAATCTGATCGGGGTTCAAGATAGAAGAACTTAATCACACAAGTAGCTGCACCAAGAGGTTCGCATTCAGCTCTAATGGGTTGCCACCATATACTGCTAGGTGTCACTGGTGGATTTTGGGAGCAATTAGAATGATTTAGATGATCGATCATTCTAGTTGTTCGAATCAGAAGAGTTCTGATCCATCGAAAGGAGTTTCGATGATGTCGATAATAGAGATCATGACATATCCCATTACCATACAGAACTGAACCTAACTGGATCACACAAACAAGAGTTTGAATCTAGTGATCATCAATTGAACTGATCCAGTTCAATTGATCTGAATGAGATTCAATTAGGTTCAAGAAAATCGTGCTAGCACTCGATTGAACCTAACGTTCTTCTTTTACTATCATAAATAATTGTTCTTACTGAGCCAAAGGAGTTTGTACTCAATCAGAGGCCTTCACTTAGTCTGACTGGAGCCTGTCCAAGTCAGAAAAGGGTTGTCTTAATTTGTAAGACAATACCTATCATTTTTGATCACCTGCCATTTCTCGTCCTTTGACTTTGGTCAAAAGTTGACCTTTGACTGGTCAAATGTTGACCATTGACACTTTGACTTCTGTCCACGTGTCACGCACCTATTGGAGAGCTGATGGGGGCCTGTCCCCCTGCCAGAACCTGGCAAGGAGGGCGCACGCCACCCTTAGCGTGTGCCCTAGCAGGAGGCACCCAGGAGTCCCTGTCTAGACAGGGACTCCATCTCCCTTTTGGATTCCGATTAGACTTCTCCTAAGAACCAAGTTTGACTGATCTTAGGCGCCATCTAACGAGGAATCCAAGGGACTCTATTCCCACCAATCAGATTTAGATCTGATTTCGCAAAGGATTGTGATTGATTGGGAAGAAGAGGAGTTGGATCACGCTTAGTCTATAAATAAGACCCTGCGTCCAACTCAAGGAATATCTGAAATCTGAGAAAAGAGTTCTCCACGCCCCAAGGCTTCCTCCCTCTTCCTCCACGCCAAGTTCTACTTCTCCCTCTCCTCTCCACGTCCAAAAGGAATTTGGATCTTAGTTGGTGCGATCCAGGCGAGAGAAAGACGACAAAAAGCTAGAAGGCTGCACTGCTGCAAAGGACAACTGCTGATCTTCAAAAGGTGTTTTGAAGATCCTCCAAATCAGATCCAGATCTAATTTTTGGAGACTTGATAGAGAAGAAGAGGATCTCCAGATCCAGTCCGAGTGGATACCGGTAGAAGCCAGGCACTTGCGTGGCTAGATCCAGAACCTTCCGTTGCTTACAGGATCATCAACGGATAATAAGATTACCCTACATTAAGGTAAATTAAATTTGATTTAATTTAAATTTTATTTTTATTATTAGAATAATAAGGATCAGATCTGAAACATTCCAAATTTGATTAGGATCAAAGAGAAAAATTTTTGAAATATATCTCTTGATCCGATCAGATCTGAACGAACCTGATCTGAAAAATCAGGATTTTTCTTCAGTGAAGTCCCTAATATTGGCTACATATAACATTGAGTAGCCATATCTTCTCAGAGATATCTTAAGCATCACAAACAATAGTATGTGTATCAAAATCAACATGCATCGTTGAAATGATAAGGTCTAAGATCCATTAAAACAAAATATGATTCAATGCTCATCATATGTCCATTCGTGAAAATGGTCTCAATTGGATACGGTCTTTGCAAGTTTTGTTTAACTAAATTTCTGATCTGTGTTCCAGTCTGTGTTAGCGCATGCCAGATCCTGACACAGAATAGCAGGAAGCATTACATTTGAAGCCTAGACAACACAGCATGACAAATAATAATATGACATAAATGTTTAGGTAAGAAAGACGACTGATGGGATAAGCCAATGTAGCATTGAATAATGAAATAGGTGCTTGGAGCAATTCTGGGACAGGAAGAATTTATCAACAGGAGTTCTTGAAGGAGAATTATTTGTTGGAGCCATGAAGGCTATGAGGGTTCATGCTGTAATCCCCATATCTGCTTTTTTGCCCCATGTTAATCACTCATGTGTAGAACTGATTAACTTAGGCTGAAGGACAATCATGACATGTTGGAAGAGTGGTCATACATAACCTTGAGAACTTGGTCTCTAATGTGTTTACAAGAACTACATCTCTCTGAATTTATAAAGTATATCCACCGTCTTTAAACAGTAGACCAATCTATGCCTGAAAATTACTTTCCTATGTGTAAATTTAATCTTTAGGATATCTAAAGCATGGTTGTCTTCTTCAGCCATATACTTAGTTGTAACACAATAAGCATATCAATGCAGACCCTAAGTGAGCAAGTACAATACTCTATACTTTAAAATTCTCTCAGATTTGCTTCAACCTAGCCTATACCAAAGCTTGATCTTAATTCAACTACTAACTCCTGCAATATCATATAATAAGCTAACTGATATACAGGATATTGGACTGTAAACTGGTTTTTTGTAAGAAAAAAAAAAGTTGCAAGAATATACAGAAACTATATTATTACTCCAGATAAGATATGAGAATTTAGGGCACCTTGCATAATCAGATCCATGCAAATGAGTTGCAGCTAAAGTTGCAGCATCTGTCCAGCATCCAGCATCTTGTAGCTGCAACATTAGAAGTTCAGTTTCATTGAAGTTCTAGAAAAAAGTTAAAATAGTTTGATGTAAGAGATTTTTAAGTTTTTTAAGAGATTCTTGTGTGACGAAAAATGACATGAGAGTCTACGTATAGCAGGCCTTGCTCCCACTGAGATAGCATCAAGACTATGGTTCGAGGCTTTGAGCTCAAAAGCCCAAATCATTTATAGAATCAGATGAATGTATCTAATTGTTCTAAGACTTTATAAAGTTATTACAATATTACTTGCATGAGGGCAGTCCTAATGTCAAGTTCATACCTTAGTGCAAATTTAAGTTGTAAATTTCACTTAATATAATTATAAACTTACCCAATTAGACTTATCAAACAATTGATAAAGGATCATATCTGAAATATTTTTTTGGCTCACATTACATAGTTGCTAAGGAGGGTAGGCTTTGGCACAATCATAGGGTCGATCTATTATTATAACCTGGGTGTCACGAGTTCAAAACACAGAAACAACCTTTTTGTATAGGAGGTAAGGCTGCATACATCTAACCCTCACCAAACCCAATAGTGGCATGAGCCTCATGTACTAGGATGCCCTTTACACTATATTGTTGCTGTGCCACCCTTATTTCCTTAACTACAAATCTACCATAACTATATGATTACTTTTTGAAAATCAAAATAGCATGAAGTGTCTAGTGTTTGACACATATCATAAGTTTAAAAATAGTATGACATCCATGTTTTGTTCAATACATATTATATGAATTAGTATGTGGCTTATTAGGTAGAACTTATGCATGGGTTATGAAAGGGTGAGCCTTGGCACAACTGTAAGGGTGCTCCATCATGACTTTGCTGTCATTGGTTCGAATCATGGAAACAGCTTCTCCTCACGTGGGGTAATGCTGCATATATCTAATCCTCCATGGCAGAAGCCTCATGCACTGGGCCACCTTTTATGCATGGTAATATGAATTCACCAACCACTTTGGTTTCTTACTGATAGGGCATATCTCTGTGTAACTCAACGAATTTGGCCTGATATACTAGATGGCATTTGATGCAATATTTTTTCTGCCCTCGTTTGTACGTATGGTATATGAATTCACCAACCACTTTGGTTTCTTGCTGATAGGGCATATCTCTATGTAACTCGATGAATTTGGCCTAATATACTAGATAGCAAAATTAATGAAACATTTTTACCATTAGGAAGTTGGGCATATCATTGTCATTCAATGCAACAATGTAATCCTTATATCAAGGCATATAATACTATATAAACCACCCCCCGCCCCCCGCATGAAAAATAATTTTAAGCTCATGAAGGAACCCTTAGTTTTTAAATAGATGATTGTTTGCATGAAATCAATCATCCTTAGCAGCTGCTAACTTCAACAAAAGACAGGTCATTGCTCTATTCAGTTTTACATTGAGTTTGGTGGACAACCTTTAAACAGAACTGCAAATTCATGTATAAACACCTCAAGTTCAAAGTACGGAAGGTGTACTGATGTTAGCACCAATTTGCATATATGAATGATATACTTCACCAACAATTGAAATGACGTGACAAGATACACTGGACTTATACTTTGTAAAGACGAACAGCCAACTAAAGCAACAGATATGACAAAGCTCTGCTGCCTGATTCTTTAACCACCATATCATGCCCAATTTAACAACTCAATAATTCCAAAAATACTCAGGATTCTCAATAATTAAAAACTCATTAAAGATGAAACTCATAAATTTGAATATAGAATTTTTTTTTTAATTTTTCCCCAATTCTATAGCTTGTAAATTCATGTATTTAACTGTAAACCCAATCTTTCTCCTATCTTTTAAGGATACATCCAATGCCTCAAGGTATTGTCTGCCGTAAACACCCAGAACAATACTTTTTGCATGCTACCCAGCATTACAAAATACATTCATATGCATGGCCAGTGCTTAATGTATGATAAACTATAAAAAAAACTATTTCCTGTTAGCGAGCAAGTGTCATTCCAAAAAAAGTGTGACTTTGCATACTTGATAAGGTCACCTAACCTGAGAACAGGCTTCCTGATACCTCCCAACAGCACAAAGAAGATGAGTCCCTGAAAGTGATTTGTCTGTCCTCACCATATTGGCTGCAATGACCTATATAACAACACAGTTATAAAGAAGCTGATATGGTAAGGTAAACATAAAAATATTTGATAATAGTACAGCCTCAAACATAGGAGTCAAAATGAGTGAAACATGAGCTAGCCAAGCATGGCTCTAGCTCAGCTTGTTTTACATTTGAGTTGAGCTTGAGCAAGCTCATTTAAACTCCTAGCCAAATTTGAGCTATTCCTGAATGGCTCATTTAAAAATCTGGTGAGAGCTCAGTTCTTTCAATGCTATCATTTATATAGTTTGGACTAATATTTTATTCTGTTTTAATTTTACTTATTTAAATTTTACTCTTTTATAAATTATATTAATTTATAATAAAATAAATATAAAAACATTTTTAATTAAAAATAGTTATAGATATAGCTAATATATGTCCATTAAATTATGTACATATTTAAATTTTAAGCTAAACCAAGCTGAGCTTGAGTGAGCTAAGCTTGGCTCACTTGCTAACCATGCAAGCCGAACATGAGATAACTCATGAATAGCTTGCTCCTTTGCCAGCCTCACTCAAAAGACCCAAGCTGGTCTAATTAATCTACAAGGTGTCATAAAACAGACCCCAATTGGATATGAAAAGGTTTCTTTCTTGAGGTTATTGTAACCAAGATTTGAATATAGTAATGGTAATAGTAGTAGAAAGGGTAATGTACTAAAAGCAGCAGTTCTAAAATGGAAGGTAGAATATTCACCTTCACAGCAAGTTCATGCAATGACCTCGACACAGCAGATGACAGTGCCACTGCTCGTAAGGCATTGGGATAAAACTGAGATCCTTCTGGAGGGGTGGAGAGTAGCAAAGACACCGCAGCTTCTAAGTCTCCAACAGAGACAAGCCTGATTTAAAGATTAAATCATCAAAATGTCTAGTCAACTTGTAAAACCATATCCAATTGAAAAGATACCCAAGACCCTTCTCCCAACACAAACAAGAAATCATCAACAGAATACATATATTTCTTCCCATGATCACCAGGCATCATAAGCAAACACATAAGTTGACAAAAGTTAGAACATAAAGCATGTGATCACACCATGCAATGAGTTTGGTTATACTGTTCCCATACTAATGGTCCTTTTTTGGGTGGGTCGGGGGGGGGGGGGGGGGGGGGAGGGTGATCAATTTTGACTTCCAAAATTTTATATACCCAAAATGTACGGCTAAACAAACAACTAATTAGATAAAAGAGGTCCTAGGATGTTATTTGATTGTACTATTTGCTGCAACTTTCTTAATGCTGTGATTCAACTTTTTTAAAAAAAAGAAGAAGATATCTACATGATTGCAGAAAAGGGCAAGAAATATTCTCTACACGTACAGAGACTGAGCAAGGATTTATGATCAGGAATACACCACACAAACAGGGATTTTGTGAAAGATTCAGAAGCTACTTACTCATGTACACGCTTCTGAATTGCTTCTTCTCCATCCAATTTTTCATGCCAAGGAATTCGCTCATTTGCGTTCCCCCACAATTCCACTTGCTTGAAGGCCATGAAATTAAGTTGCCCACAGTTCTGCAACCCATATGTTTTTTTTTTATTTTTTCAGGAATAAAAATTGGAAGCACATGCATATATGCACACACACATGCATGCAAGTGTGTGTATGCATGTATATATGCATGCACGCATGCAATCTATGAATGTATGTAATTCGCCTTTTCCACTGCCCTTTCTAATCATTGCAATTATCAGATGAGTAAGCATTTAGAAACTTATGAGAAACTTAAGTAGAAACAGTAGCAATGAGTGTGGCATGAAAAATAAATTATAACAACGATTAACAAACAAGGAGGTCCTTAATTGTTATGTAATTTGTGTTACCACCGTATCCTTCGTTGCCCTTCCTGGAACAGATCTTTCTCGAGATGCTATCCTGTTTAGTATAGTGAGACTTTCCGCTTCTGATACTGACGACTTAGAAACCTCCTGCAGAGATCTGTTTTCTGATTTATCCACTGAATGACAAAGAGCTTGAGGCAGCTGTAACCAGAAAAGAGCTTCTGAAAATTCACCAAATACTGCAGCAGCAAAGGCAAATCTTGCAGCAGAACCTTTACTTGAAACAGAAGCATACAGTCTAGCCCTTTCATCATCAAGCATGCATCCTTCCTCCCCAAAAGAAAACGTGAAAGCATATGTATCAATCCAGGTTGAAATTATAATTTTAGGAAAACCACATCAAGAAGAAAGAAAGATAGCATACCCTCTTTCCGATATGGTTCTAAAACCTTTAGAAGTAGTTCAGGCACCACAGAATCCCCAACTGCAGGAAGGGTTGAATCGATCATGTAGTTGCGAAGGTCTTGAACCGATGCTGGACAGGTTTCAGGAGTCTGACAAGGTAACATATCAGCAGTTGTACAGCTCTTACTGAACCAAGAGGATTTTACACCCAACTGCAAGATCATTCGCAGTGCCTGTAGAGAGCGCCTATGATGTAAGTGCTGTATATCTTTCAAATGTAAATTAGTAAAAGTTGTAAATACACATGTATCCTGACATGAACTGTGGTCTTCAATGTAAGGCAGGTCATGTGCGCAATACCTGAACTTAACAGAGACTAGTAAAATTTCAATTGCATCTAACCTGTTACTAATGGATAAAATTGGTGCATTCCAACCATCTCATCCAGAATAAGTAGATCAAATGCCATACAGTATACTGTTTGCAAATGTTGCATATTCCTTACCAGGGCATGTGCTGTGGGTAGCAGTACAGGTAAGCACAATGGCATTGGCCGGAACCTCTCTTTCAAAACACTTGCCTTGAAGCTTGAATTGCTCTTGGCATCATTGCTGAATATCATAATGACAAAAATGCATAAATAAATGTCATGCAAATCTTGAAGTACCATACTTAAGTAAGAGAAAAAGCATCAGAAAAAGAGCGAAAGTGAAACTACCAGCAGATAATGCAATAAAGAAAAGCTATATTATTCGTTGTTGGCTATTTAGTACAAAACTTTCAAGATCCATATGATGGAAAACACAGCATAGAAAAAGGGCTTTTTGTGTGTATACCCTTATAAATATCTGAAATTCCATGCGTAGCCTCACAAATTTATTATTTGTGGATCCCTTTATAATTATTTCTTTTTGCATGTACACCCTTATAAATGTGTATATGCTTAACTCAATAATGAAAGACATGCAAAAAGAAATAATTTATGGTGGCATACAAGCAAATAGTAAATTTGCATGGGTATACATGCAATTGTATATACTTATGAGGGTAAACATGAAAAATAACTAATTATAAGAATATATACAAAAAGTAAATTTGTGAGGGTATACATACAAATTCAGATATTTATAAGGATGCACATGCAAAAAAAAATCTAGAAAGAAAATGAAATGATGATGATGATTGTAACTGTTATAATTGGAAGCAACATACATATTAACCTCAATAAGGCGGAAACTGCTGTCAGCTCCAGCAATGCACAACACGAGTGGTTCATTTTTGTTTGTCCTTGTTGGCAACCAATCGAGTTCCAATACAAGGGTTCCAGGAGACTGTGGCTGTAGAAGGGCATTTGCCAATGGATCTGATGTATCCTAAAAATTGGTAACATCTGAAACTTAGTATGAACATAAAAAATAACAACTCAGACATAAACTCTAAAGGATGGACAATTACTTCACATTCCTCATAATCAGATGAGTTTTATGGATCAGTAAGATACGATGGAGGAATTCTTTGTACTAGGTGCCTTTCCCCCCTGAATATAGTGATGGGTCATGACATCAATAGCTATTCCAAATTTTGATAGCCATTCAGATGCAAAGACAGGATTTATAGCCTATTTCAAAGAAAAAGAAGATACCCGACTCTTTGATAATGTCATTTTAGTTTGTTCCTTTTCATATTATGACTACATCTGAAAATTCCTTGTTATGTATTGGGTTTTCAGGTTTGTGCATGTGTATTTATTGCACATTTTAAAACCCCTGTTATCACTAGTTAGTAGGTAGTCTTCTTCTGGAGGCAGTTCTGTATTCTAACGTATTCATGTACATCTTTTGTTTAGATAAGTAATCTGAGATTTTCACTGTAACTCTAAAGTATGGTGATAACATCACAAACAGCTAATTATTCCTACCGCCTCTGTTCCTACAAATACATTTCATGTATCAAGATAATGAATTTGACAATTAAAACTTCAAGTATCCCACATAACATCAAGAAAAGACAGCTTTTAAATTTGATCTTGAAGTTACAATCTATGTATAAGCACCTGCCTCACATATGTTGCTAAGAGACTGCACACACACAACACAATCAAGAAGATAAAAAACATTATTGAAACGCGAAAATTAATGGTCAGATGTAGAGGACAAGAGAAGGACATGTAACAACAGGGTTGGACACAACGGAAATCAATGCAAAGAGATAATCTAGAGCAAATTGAAAAACAAAACTTAAGACAACTAGATAACTTGTTTAACAAGGCAATAAATAGCAAATCACAACTATTGGAATGTTCAAGGAATGCATGTTGAGCATGTCTCATTGTCATGAAAGATTAACTTTCACTACCAAATTGCATGTCACTTATCAAAATCCAAATTTAACCTTTCAGTCTGCATTGACCTGGACCAATAGAGTAGATGTTTCTTAATCATTGCAGAGACTAAAAAAAATGATAATATAGCTTCACTTTTTACTTACAAGATCAAATATTGAGAATGTGTTGTCATAAAAGAGTACAGCAATACGTCCCCTGCTACGGTCTCCAGAAACAACAGGGGAGAATTTTATCCTCCTAATTCCTTCTCTATGAGTATTAAATGACGAAGAAAGACCGGTTGTTACATCCCACCAGCGTATGTTGCCTAATCTGTCCCCCATAACCTGAAGATGAATAATGAAAGTCATCCAAAAGTTTCCTTGGTAAGAAAAATATCTAAATAGAATAGGAAAGCAAACTTTAACGTGTGAAAACCACTTAAAGCACAAAATACATACTACGTGGGGGAGGCGATATGCCATAGCAGTGATTAATCCATCCGAAGAAACAAATGAAGATGAAGGCCATTTTGGTCTGAGAAACAGGACACAAACATCTTTAGTTAATGGAAAGCCAAATCATTGATGTGACAAACAAAAGAATAGAATATTAAAATTGAAACTGATATAAATTGAAATTGCAGTTATAAAACCTGTCCACAGGGTTTGGGTTGTATCTTTCACACAAAAGAATGATTCAACTTCTTTCGCAGTGCCCACCATTAGCTCACACAGTGACCGCTTTGAGATCTGTACAGGAGGATGGAAGAGGACGGAGTGCTTTGCAATCTGTGCAATGTACGATCCAACAGTTGGCACAATGAAAGAAGATCAATCATTCATTCGCATGAAAGATACAACCCAAACCCCTGTCCACATGACTGTTAGGAGTCAAGGAACAATAGAGTATGAACACAATAAAGCATTAACATGCCAGTTTTCACATCCACTACAGGTACGGTAGAGATGTGATGCTTTCACCGGCATCCAGAAAAGGAACTGGGCCAACTGGTTCAATGAAAATCAACTCAATGGATCAGCTTAATAGAAAAAGGCTTGCTACTAAGCCAATTGGAATTATTTATGCGAACCTAGTGATCAATACTCTCAAGTAGAAATTCTTCCATTGGTTAAATTTGGTATAAAGTGGGTTAAAGGAAATGCACTTCCAAACTATTAAATAGCAGCACTGCATGCCTCCATGTTTATCATCAAAAATGAAGAACCATCCATCTTACTTGCAAAACAAATAATTAAAATTTATTGCAAGAAATAGGATGTTAGCAGCAAAGTTCATGATAATAAAACTTAGATATACATATACAGGTGCTTTGAAAGGTAAAATTCCAAAAACCAAAACCAAGAATCGCTGACTCCGAACCAAACCCCGTGCCGGCTGACCGGTGGAACAAGTTGGTACGTCCCCATACCGGACCATACCGAGCCCGAACCGACACGAAAACGAGGGATGAACCAAAGAGGAAAAGAGAGAGAAAGAGAGGGAGGAGGGAAAGGGCGGAGACACCGACAGTGGCCACCAAAAAACTGCAGAGGCCGCCGGATAGCTGCCGAGGCTGCCTGGGCTCCACGGTCCTCTGCAAGAGAAAATGAGAGTAGAGAAAAATAGATAGAGAGAGAGAAGGGAAGGGAGGAAAGAGAAAGGAGGGAAAGGCGGTGGGGAGGCTGACAGAGGGCCGCCAGGTGGCCGCCGAATGGCCCAAAAACACCCCACAATCTCCCCAGATTTGAACAAACAGGGGTGTCACCCTTGTTTCAAACCCGCAGCGACCGTGGGGCACTTTTGAACCATCCGAGAGCCTCCCCACCGCCTTCCACTCCTTCCTCTTTCTTTCCTTCCCCTCTCTCTCTCTCTTCTCGCATCTCGCGGAGGACCAAGGAGCCCCGAAGGCCTCAGCGGTCCTCCAACGGCCTCATCAAACCACCGTTGGCCACCTCCGGCCTTCCTCTCTCCTTCCCTCCCCTCCTATCTTTTCTTCTTCCTCACTCCGTTTTCGCTAGCGTTTCGAATCGAACGTCCAAACTATACCAATTAACTGCCGGTACGGTTCGACACACGCCGAACCATCCAATTTGGGCTGGTTCAGCGAACCCTGACCAAGACTACAATGACATAATTATGAGATAAGTATGTTCCAAACATATCTAGCTTGTGTTAAAACTTAAAAGAATGATCATCCACTTGTGTTTTTATATTGAAATTCTTTTCGATGTTGTCTAATAACTGAAGTGACAAGATCATTCTTCAATTACAATTACAGTTACAACAGTATGGCCCAAACATATCTAGCTGGTGTTAAAAGAATGAACATTTACTTCTATTTTCTTATTGAAAGTCTTTTTTGATGCTGTCTAATAACCAAAGTGAAAAGATCATTCTTCAATTACAGCTACATCATAGATTTACAATTGTAAAACGATATGTAAGCATTGTCCAATATGTTTTATTCCTTGAAACCTGTTGATAGACAAGTAAAATCAAAAGTGGAGATGTTTCCAGCCTCAAGCAAATGCAGCAAGTTGGCATTCCTTAAAGAATCAAGAACTAGTAAATACTCCAAAGGGTATTTGGCAGAGATAGGTCCCCATCCTAAGTTTGGAGACTTGAAAGTGTTTTTTTATATTATTTTTTAATCATAAGCTTCACAGGGCCTGTGGCCTGTCCTCAAGCAATAGAAGGTTTCATGCTATTTATAAATTTTAGTCTACTGGAGCTTGGATTTAAAACATCTCTTATTCATCCTTGAACTACATGTGCATGAATTTCAAGCAAGAAGCAGAGCTGCATCCTTCTTCGGTTTGGCATGTTTCCATCACATCATGAACATGGGGTATTTTTAAAATCAAAATCAACCCTTCAATTAATGGTTTGAGTCAAAAGAAAGATACCTAAAATCTCGTATTCTTCGTCCGTGAACTTCAAATACGCCAAGAGCACCATTCACTAATGCAAATGCAAAACTTTCAGATGTGTCATCACCAGAACTTTCCGAGCTTGTTGCTTCTAGAAATTAATAGTAGGATCTATAATTTAGCAAATACTTATAGATTGACAAAAGCAGATGTGCAACTGTTTAAGATAACACAAAACAAATTATAATTTCAAATCAGCTGCAGCAGCAAATACTATTTCTGAGAACACATTTACTTACTAGATTCCACAGGAGATGCAGTTGCACTGTACGACCAGTCCTTGGATGTTAATGATGATTGCCTAGAAGGTGCACTTTGAATTGGTCGAGGTGCACTCGGAAGTGTCCATTCCAGTACCGTAAATGGAAGAGCTAATGATCTAAGCTACATGAGTAAATAAAGCATATTGAGAATCATATTTGTACTGCCCTTGAATCTGTATAAGAATCAGTCAACTGCCAATGAGAATAATGCACAGGAAAGATTCAAAAAAAAAAAAAAAAAGGATGGCCAGCATCATGAAAGGAAAAATGTTATTGCACCTTATTTTCCACGAATTCCAACACAACATTTCAACAGAATTTGTTAAAAAATTTAGCCTTAAAAGAAAACGTCAAAAGATAGATTGATGATGTAATTCCGACTCTGAAACAGTTTGGTTTCCTGATAATTATATGAGAAAAGCTACATATATCGATGTTCAGAACAAACATATGGACAGCTACAATCACATGCTATATTTTACTTATTAAAAGGCTTTTTCTTTTATCATTCACATTGTAATGGATATAAACAAAATACTTACAGTTATTAGTGTTTCCACTAGATAGCATAATGCATAGACCCATCTAATCAAGTTCTCTTATGATAATTTAGAGAACATCTAAAAGAGTTGAAAAACAGATCTACACTCAAAAGAGGACTTGTCCCTTCTAAGATGTTGAACGGCATCATCATCCATTAAAAAGGCTGGTGTAAAATATCCCATCTCACAGAAGTACTTGCAGAAATTGATGCACTGAACTTCCCAGTCCCTACAGATCCTGAACATTCTCTTGTTCTACTCCAAAGCAGCAGGTCGTGCTGTCCTTGGGCTTATTCAAGAGAAGGGGAAAAAAAACATTGTATGTAGTTATGTTGAGAATGTCACCTGCATAGAAAATGGTGACTACTGGAACCTACACAGATGTGATTTAGTGTCCTAGACAACAGGCAGAGGAATGAGGATTTACCTTACCTGATAATTATGACGCAACACTAGCATCGTCTTAATATACTAATCACTCCATCAAGCAAGTTTGTGCATTATCAGTTGTGGAGAATAGATTCTGGAAAAGTACATAAAAATGCATACCATTATGGGATTCTTTGTCATAGCCCACACCTCCACAGGAGCATCGCGAAACAAAATGAGAATATACCTGCAGAGGAGCTTAAGTCAGCTTATGAAATAAGATGGCCAAAAACAAATGCATTTTAACTTGAAATGTTGATAAATAATCAAAATAAGAAAGAACAGACAACAAAATGAAAGGGAAAAGACAATTAAACATGGACTATCATACAGGCTCTAAGCAAAGCATAATTAAGCACTTCTTTCAAATTTAACTAGTCATCTAATGTTATCATAGTTTATAACAAATTTTGGACATTTTAAAAAAGGAATATGATTGCATCTCCTGGCTTGTCCAACTCTCCTTTTTCTTCCTCCAAACTTATCCCCGTCTTTCCCTTCGTATGCCAATTTTACCCTTTCCTTAAAGGATAGAGAGTCATAAATACACTCATCTTTTTCATTTTTCTCTTTCTTCCCTCCTTTACCTATCTCTCTTGATCACAAAATGGGGAGTGACTTCAATTAAATGCCTATATATCATGATAGATCTTCTGGGATATGACTACCTACCTGCACCTGAATACACTCAAGCATTACCTCTTGCTTTCGGTAATTAATCTCTAAATTAACACATTATCTGCATTGCATGTGATGGATCACAGTCATCCATAGGACAAAATAATGATATTAAATCACAAGATCACAAGCATCCAGTAAATATTCCTTTTAGAAAAGTTGTATGGGATGGACCATGCCCATCCATAAAATCAGTCATATGCATCAAATATGTCAAATGCTAGTAGTTACAAATTAAAATAAAATATAGAAGCTACCAAATCCTAAATATTTCTGAAAAGCATGAATATAGAGGAAAATATATCTTCAAAGTAGCCCTCAAGAAAAGTTAAGTTCAAGGCCAACCTTCCAGATGAAGATGCCCGCAGAGCTCTTATTGGAGCACGTTCTGGCTTTTGAAGTACTCGGAATGTACGATTTAGCCCACTTCTAAGGCAGGTTATAACAAGTCTATTATTATAACCACCTCCCTTATCATTTACCTAAATTCATCAAGTTATGCATCAACAATGAGACACTGAATTGTAACTACTAAAAAGTTATATTGCAAAGAATGATGGGCAAAAAATAAGGATATATATATATATATATATATATATATATATAGAGAGAGAGAGAGAGAGTTATGATAATTTCAGACTTCCAAGACCACTGTCGTTCAAATCAACCAAATATAATATTAGAATAAAAATAAGATGAAAAAAATGAACCTATAAACAAAAACCATTTCAACAGAAATAGTTCTTCGGGTATACTAGCAACCAAGGATGAAATAGAATAACACCATAAACAGGGCATCAGAGAGGCTGAATTACATAAAATCAGTCAGTATATCAACCCATGCCAGTACATAAATTCAATTCCCAACAATCAAAAAATGTTTCCGATAATTAAAGGTAAATTGCTAACAGTTAGCCATTTTGCAACTTATATTGCATTAATTTTTTTAACTTTCAAAAACAATATTTCTCCAATTACATAACAATACTAAGATTGAAAAGTCAACAATATATCTAGGTTTCTTGAAATGGCATCCCTTACTGATTTCAGAACACCAAAAAAAAATTTCCATCCTTTGCTAAAGAAAATAGTTAAACACTAATAAAATCAAATTTTCAAATTAATGTTGAAAATGGATCAGATAATATCCATCCAGACTTGTTTCTGATTTGAGTCTATTTGGCTAAAGGCGCAAATTTTAGCATTTGACTGCTATCTGAATTCATATTTGTACCCATAAAAAAGGCAGATATAATTTTGGCTGGAAAAATATCGATATTCATTTTCAGCTCTATCTAGTCTCATGTACCTTTCAGAAGTTCCAAAGGGGGATAAGTGACAACATCAATATGTTTTTAATTTTCTTTCCATGTGTGACATCTTTAAATTTGTGAACTGCATCCTTAACAGTCAGCTTTTTAATTCAAAGCATCTAACTAGCAAGAAGTGAAAATTCACTAAAAAAAAGTCATGATGTATTAGATGTTGTTATTTCTTTTTGTTCTTTGTACAATCATTTATTTTGTTCATGAAAAATAACAACAAAAAGTTGGGAGGCTTGTATGCTAAAGTAGTTAATAAAACTTAAAGGGGAATAATATTCTAACCACAAACTTTATATTATCCAATTTATATATGCATTCACATCTCCATTGTTAATATGCAATTTGTATCAATATCCATTTAAATGAATAGGGGTATAAATTTTAGCATTTGACTAATATTTAGTATCCATAAAAATGGATACAAATATAAATATACTGGCATCTGATCTGTTTGAACCTTATTTCAGATGGTATCCGTATAATTGGATTTCTTTCAACAAACCATCAAATGGAAATAGGCTCCTTGCTACAATGTTTCACGCTCAACTAATGATGCAGATTGTGCAGCCTATGAAAGCAGCTTTGCTTCAGAAACATAGTTAAGTCGAACAGCATCTATATTTAAAAAAAATCAGCAAATGCAATAAGACAATGTACATTGCATCTACTACTTAAAGCAATAAACACAAAGGTAAGGTCATCCTTATATCACAATATGGACATCGAAGTGCAGATATATTATGGAAAATATGGATGAAAAGTACTGGTTATGTTCTACCAGATTGTGATATTGTTAAAAACTACAGTGATAGTGCCGTATAACCACAAATACCTGACTGTATGAGAATGAAACGAGCCGAGAATTCCCAAGCCATTTTAATCCCCTTATAATGCCACTGTGAACAGAAAAGCTCCCTGCAACTACATTGGCAGAAACATCGATGACATCAATTGTCCCACTCTGAGTTCCTAAAGCAACAAGTGGAACCGCTGGTGCAGGATTGTTACCCCCACCTTCAAATATAAAAAATTTAACTAAATCATGTATGACAACTAATTTGAGTAAAAAAGCATAAACATATCGGGTCGCAGAAATTACGGGCCAAAGTGGCAATTAGAGAAGGAGATGGTATGGCTAGAGTGGTCACTGTAGAAGAAAGAAGATGAAGCTGTCCCGTTAAGCTGATCTGCATGAGAGAAAAGGACTAAATAAGATGCAACAATATTGCAATACCTAGACAGCGAGATCAAATGAGCATTAGAAATAGTTTGTTTAAAAGACATATAATTCCACTAAGAGTGTCAAAAAGTGTCCTAGCAAATAACCTTGAGTCCTCATGCATGCATACATTTGTGCACATGTTCAATAAAGTTGGGCCAATATCTTTTATTACACCTGTTGTTGGATCAGATTGCTAAAACAGTGTCCTCGCACTCATAATGCTTACAAGGGCTAGTTTTAAAGACCCTGCTCTCTCTCTCTCTCTCTCTCTCTCTCTCTCTCTCTCACACACACACACACACACACCTCCCTTGCCTCCCCCCGACAACCCACCACACCAGAGATCCAATGATACACTCTGCAAAGTGCTAGTGCACAACTAACGACACGAGATTTTCATTCATCTCAAACGAGATCAGTCTTATTCATAGGACTTCCACCTGATGCTCTTTTCCCTCACAACTTCCAAGCCCCCTCTCTTATTTAGCAGTCAGCACTGATATTTCACAATTTCCATCAAAGTCACTAATTAAATCCATTAATCCGTATGCTTGTCCGCTCTCACACTTTGCATGTTCACCATTACTTCCTTTCATTGTTTAAACTCAGGCTAGCTTGTGTTGCACCTGATACACATCGTTGACTCATTCCCTAGCAGCTTTACCATTTTGGGTTCGCTAGTTTGTTAACAACTTGAAGCAAGGTTCGCCGAATTAGAAACTGACCCGTGCATTTAGTACAACCCCATTCTGGACCATACCAGGCCCTAACTGATACGGCAAAAAAAGCATAGGAGAGGGAGAACCAGGGAGAAAGAGAGAGAGGAAGGAAGGAGAGGAAGAGGCCGGCCGGCCGGCCATGAAAATGGCCGCTAGAGGGCCATGGATGACTGTGGTGCACAGGATAGGCTGAACAAGAAGGAGAGAGAGAGGGGGAAGCAAGAGCCGATAGTGGTTGCCGGAGGGCAGGGGAGGCCCCCGGAGAGCCCTCCCCCTCCATCCAGTAGAAATAGGGGTGAGACGCCCCTGTTTCGATTGCAAATCACGATCCTTTATTTTTTTTGCGCCGGTTCACAATGAAGCCGGCAACTGGTTTGGTAAAACAAACATGACTTACAAATGTCCAATGCATACACCAAACCGAGTTTTCCACTATACGGATAGACCTCATCTTAACATATATATCTAGTTCAATAATGTAGTATGCATGGATTTCATGCTATACCACTCTCCACCGGCCATACCAAACTATGCACCCCTCAATATCATACTATATAGATATATGGTAGTACATTTCATACATTTAATGCGCCTACACTAACAGGTGTACCATGCATTACCATGGAACTGAAATAGATACCAGTACCAAGACGCATTACTATGGTATTGAAATAGGTACTAGCACCAAGAGGTCCAGGACTTTAATCTTTGCTAACATGGTAACAGGTTAGCTCCGATACTTGCTCCTCAAGTTTCCAATAAGAAAATTAAACTTGCATAAAATTTTAGAGGTCAAATGGGTTTTTGTCAAAATGTCACTGGAGAACTTAATTTGAATACTAAAAACCAAAAAGTTAATTAGCCAACAAAATCGAAGAAGAGTCTTACAAAACCAACTCTAAATCTATTAAATTAGCAAGTGTCATCACCAAATATGGGACACAACATATCTAACCCCCGCCCCCCCAACTGCATCCTTCAACATAAATTGAAGCATCTCTGTTCACGAGCCCCATCAAAACCATCTCAATCAGTTTTTCATCCCTTGTTCCTTAATTTGTACACTCTCATGACTCCACATATATACTCATTTCTTAATTATCCTTAGTTTTGCTATGCACATCTTAACATTCTCATTTCTGCTATCCTTTTTCTGATCCATTTTAATTGCTTAACATTCTAAGTCATACAACATTGCAAGCCTTATTGTTGTTCTATTTAATTTTCTTTATATGCATCAATCACATAATATTCTAGAAGCGCCTCTCCACTTCATCCAACCAGCTTTAATTTTAGTACACACATCTTCATGCATCCTTTCATCATTTTTTTTAAATAACAAATCCCAAATAACATAATCGAACACTATGTGATATCTCTTGTACATCAGTTTTAATTAGGACCTCATATTCTTCCATTTTCATTAAACTTGCATGTTATATATTGTCTTTGTTCAGCTAAGTTCTAAGCCCTTATGCCATAAGTTTTATTCAATAAATTATAATTATTAAACACTATGGAACATCATCCTTATTGGCTTAAAAAGTTCCCATTGTTACAGCACAAGAAGGCTTAATGCTTGTCAAGGTTCCAACATACATATCCATAATGATTTCAATATATTGTCATGCACACCGTTTCTTCATAAAACCCATCAAGTTTTGTTTCTTCGTACCCTGCCATGAGCTTTTTAAAAGTCAGTAAAGGTCAATTTTGAAACCTTTTTTATTTCCCTATTTGTTTATCAATTGCTTAAGTAAGAAGATAGCTTCCATAATCGATCTTTCATGTATTAATCCAAATTGATTTTTTGAGATTACTTTCATTTTTTTCAAACTGCTACAATTGGTCCCCAATTAAAGGTGGTAGTTGACATTTGGTAGACAAGTCAAAAAACAAGTCAAACTATGAAAGGAATCCAAATTTGATCAATGTTCAGCATTATTTGGGTCAATAGATATCATTGAAGGTCTTTGTTCTTGAAGCGCATTCACCTCAGTTAGGATGGTTTCAGATCAAAATGAATTGTTTAACAAATGAAAAGGAAGTGAAATAAACATCAAAGTGTCACACATTAACCCAAAAAAAAAAATAAAACAAGTAAACCGCACAAGCGAAATTGCATAAGCTCAACAATTTAAGAAGTAAAACAGTTATAAGTTGTTCATCACAAACCTTCATGGAAAATTCTGATGCAATAAAACTAGAGTTTGTTAAGTGAACACAGCTACCGCTGACAGGCTCTGGTTCTTTATCTGCATCTGGCACAGCTCTATATAACAAATTATCAGTTGATCTAGTACATGTCTTTGAAACCATTTCTTCACCAGCCATATTAGACTTGTTCATATTAAATGCAGCTTTCTGAGCATCTCTAGCCTTATCAGAAGTCAGAAGCCAGTTCCAAATTTTCCCATCATCAGAAATGGAGATCAGGTGTGATTTGGAACCAAAATCCATTTCTTTATATAAACCTTTATGTGAAGCATAGTCAAGATCAAGTGAAGAATGTGTATATAATGACTCTGAGCATAGCCTGATAACATTTTGAATAGCAGATTCTGATTGGCAAAGAGTAATGGCAAGAATGGCTGGAGATGGAACAGCGGTACCAATTGAAGGCATTAACTCCTCCATTGTACACAGCACATGCACCTGTTCTCCTCTGCAGTCATAAGGTAATACGCACGTCGGCAAGTTAAAGAGGCATAATGTTTTTTGTAACTTAATTCTCAACCTGATAAGCTAAACATTTGACAAGCAAAATTGGCAAGTCATAAAGGAAAAGGCTTTCTGGCAGCATATAAAACATGCCACAGCAAGGACATGTTTAGTGTTGTTTTAAAGAAGTAGTTCTGTAACTTTTAAAGCACACAAGTACTTTCTAAAAAAGCACAAGCATTTGGTTACATACTCTGAGAAGTGCTGCTACAAGAATATCAAAAAGCTACTTTGAGAAGAAGATAGGAAACCTAGCTCCTAGAAAAGCCAAAAAAAAGGAGAAATCAATACCAAGGACACACTAAGAAAAGAGTCATATATTCAGTTAGCTTATATATTAACGCCTTCTACCTTCCTAGATTGATAAAATTGTTCCAACCATGAAGATATCATGCCATGTGCAAAGTATCCAGATAAGTCCAAGATTACATTCTTCTTGACAGTATTAACATATCATTTGCGAACAATGTACACATACATATATGCATGCATGCATGCATACATACATATATATATATATATATATAATTTATATTTTTATATATCGCAATATATAACCAAGCTTATGGCTTCTTCTTTTGTAAGAAGTTCTGAAGCAGAAGCAATATCAAACATGCCCTAACAAAAGAGGGATACATTCAGTTAGGATATGCAATGCATGTGACCTGGAAAACACAGACAATGGAATTAGACTTGCTCAAATACCAGGCTGTGAGCCCGAACCATTTTGGACAGGCCTGGGCTTGGTTTTTAAGCCCGCAGGACTGGGTTGGGCCTGAAATTTAAGCCTGCACATTAAAGGGTTGGGGTTTGCAACCAAACCCGAGCCCGATATCTAGAAAATATAATATATTAAATATATAACCCAGCAGCCCAAGTCCAGCAGACCAGACCTCTCTCTTCCCCACTTCTATCGCCACCAGGCCCACCACCGACCTTCGAATTTGATCTCGATCTTCTTCACTTCCCTATCTCTCTTCCTCCTCTCCAAGCCCCAACCCTAATTCTCAGCATGGATTTCTTTAAATTCATCTTTGCCCCCAATCCCGATCCCGATCCCTTCGACTCCCTCCAACAGCAGAAATCCTCGTCGAACAACAAGGAAGAATGGGAAGACCCTCGATCTCTCTCTTCCCTACTTCCCTTTCGCTCTTCCTCCTCTCCGAGCCCTAACCCCAACTCTCGCCATAGATTTCTTTAAATCCATCCTCACCTCCAATCCCAATCCTGAACCCTCTCCCTCTGAACCCCCCCGGCAGCAAAAATTCCCTGTCAAATGACAAGGAAGAATGCGGAAAAGCGCCGGCCGATGACAGAGCATGGAGCTTTGGGGGCGCGAGGCTAAGGAGTTAAGCTCCTTGATCAAGACCTACAGCTGGGAAGAGGAGTTCGGCTTTGGCCTCAAGGAGGAGACCAAGTGGGCTTCTCTGCTCTCATATGGGAGGGGTGGGGAAACGGGCATGGCCTCTCCGCCTTCACCTCGAGGCACTGGCGAGGGAGGTGAAGGGACAGGCAGTGTCTCCAACAATGATGATGGGGATGAGCTGCTGATATCTTTGGAGAAGATGGTGTGATGGCTAGAGAACAAGATGGCCAGGTTCGGAGAAGGGAAGATATACAATACCATGGTGGAGCAGCTCTTGGAAGAGATGGAGCAGAGCAGGGAAACGCAGCTTGCTAACAAGAATAAGCTCAAGAATGAGGCCAAGAGTGCTATTGCCGCCCGTTCAAAGAAGCAAATGTCACAACATAAAGGTAGGACAGAGCCCAGACTTCGCTCCATTAGTTGGTTTCTTTTGCTTTGATTCTAAGCTCATTAGTTACTTATTTATAAATCATTTATGTTTTCATTGAGCTGTTAATTCTATGGTAAGATTCTAACTTGAATCCAATCCTATTAAGTATCAACAGGCCTAACTTGAAGCTCGAAAGCCCAAGTATCACGCTCGAGCTAGGCTTGGCTTGGACCTAGCCAATTTTCGTTATACCTTGGGTTTGGCACGGCCCCCCTGATGAGCAGGTCTAAATGGAATACAAGTCAGCAAAATAGAAAGGGGCATATTGGTCAGTTTTAAGATGAGTTCCATTAGAAAAGGATTCTACACATTTTTAAGATGAGTTCACATTGATAATGGATTTTAGATGTTTACATTAAGGTATTAAGGTAATAAAACTGGAAGAAAGTGGGAAACATTGTGGGGCCTGGGAAACCTGGAGATGCTGATATGACGAGCACCTCACACATGTGCACGCCAGAGCTCATGTCATGTAAGTGATAGATTAACACTTTCTACCTTTCTCAGACTGATTAAACTACTCAAACCATGAAAATGTATCATCCCATGTGAAAAGTCCAAGATTAATTTCTTTTTGACACCATTAACATGTCACTGGCAAACAATGCATAAACACACATGGATACACAAATATACCCATATGTAAATATGCATGTATGTATAGTGCATATGGTAATGCACATGGCTATTCAAGAAATTATATAGAGGATAAATTATAAAAAGATTTAAGTATGAATGAAATGCCGATATATCTTACCCATAAAGTAATTTACAATTTATTTGTTATATTACATTCTTAATGTATAAATAAAATTTTATGTCTTTACCATGTACAAGCCCAAAAATGAGCCCATCCCCATCTCTCCCTGATTTGAGATTACATATGAACAGGTTGGTTTCTTTGGAATTTATATTTTGGAGTAATAAGGAAAATATTAGTCAAAGTGTGAGAATAACAAAACGTGTCCAAATTATATATTTCTTAATGAAGTATACAAGTACTTATGCATATATGTAGAAGGCCATTGTGTGATGCACTGAGGTGAGATAAGTTAGTGAGAGACAAGATGCCTAATTCATTGGAGAAGAAGGAGACCTGGAAGAATCTTGATCCTAGCCAATATGGTGAGCTTGAGTCTTAAGTGGGTTTTGGATGAAGAATCCACATCAACCTGCTTGGTGTCATCTCAATAAATGAGTTGATCTCATCTCTCTCAAAATATGGTCCACTCGATTAAGAGAGAGGGAATGCAGTACAGTCCCAATTAAAAATGAGAGTTCACTCAGTTAATAATGTTCCCTTTATTGGATAATGGAAGTAGGATATGCGTCAACAAAAGGTTTAAGTCATGGACATTTTGAAACAATATGCACGGGAAAAAGGGGTACTTGGGAAGAGAGTATTTTGATAATGGGTAAGTTTTCATATAGCATATTGGCACATTTATAGAGTGTTTAGGATATATAGAGAGAGAGAGATAGATAGAATCCAGTCAACTGGATTTGAGGTGCGCTTGGATGTGAACTACTACCTCCAAATTGGTTATACACCAAAATTCATGTTATTTGCAGACAACGAGCCTATCAACCAAGTGCTCAAAAAGGCCAATTTAAATCGTAAAAAAACCATGCATGTTTTTTGACCACTTGATGTATAGACTAAGCCTAAGGGTCTGCAAATCATTTGCTTTTTTGTGTATAAGCAATAAAGAGATAGCAAATCACATCCAATGACTCAAATCATCCATGTCAAGCTTTCATTGTATAGTCAAGACTAACAAAATCTGACTTAAAATCCAATCAACCAGATTATAGTCCACCTCATGTGTTAATATGAGGTATATATATGCATGTAAGCAGATTCTAGGCCCTCATTGATTAATATGTGAGCAAACACATATATAAACCGTAACAATTAGTTTTTACTTATTTTTCCTTCCTATGAAAGGAGACTATGGTCAAGGAAACCGATAAGAAATGAAGAAGATGCTGCTTTGCTTTTCTTCTTATTACTTTTAGCTGCCAATAGCACAGTCTAGGATTTTCAATAAGCTTGGCTAGCCTGGTGAGATGAAAAACGATAGCATAAGGTACAAATACAACTATCACATTCACTATTTTACATGGCTAACAGCTGAGATCCAAAACCAGCAAGGCTTACAGCACCTATATGCTTCCGAGACAGGTTCAACCATCCATTTCTATCTTGTCAGACCTTTAGCAGACATCCACTCCACATTCCTGGTTCTTTCATGATCACATAGTTGCAAATATAACCTCCTACTGTTCACAACTCATACAATAAAGCAGATTTAACCAAAATTTTCACTTTGGTACTAAGAATTGTCCCTCGACAAACTACTCAAGATATATCCTTAAATTATGTACACCCTCTGATCATACTGAAAAAAACCTCAATTAATCTTTCCATCCTTTTCTAGTGTTAGGCGTAGTTGAAGTCAAAAAAAACTATTACCTGAGAAACTTCTGATTATAAACTCAAAGGGCTTATTGTCAAAAATGCACCATGAGAATTCAATTATTTTTTACATATATTCTAGATCATATGAGAGGTATGTTACAAAATGGAGATAGTTGAAGACGATGTATGGTGAAATTATAGAGGACAAATACTAGAATGGCATAAGAGAAAAACAGTATGTTTATCAAGAAGAAGAAACCTAAGTAAGAAAAATACCTGCCCTTGAGCCATAAGAAGGAAAGGTATCTCATATTTTATACAGAAGAGTCATGAAGAGGTTGAGAGGAAGATCTTATGATAATCTAGATGAAAGTTGTTAGCAAGAATCTCAAAAAGTTTGCCCTGATAGGGAAGCCCCTTAGAGGAACAAGTGGTGGACAATTTTGTTTCAAACATAACTCTGAATAAATGGAATAAGTGTTGTTTGTTATATTGTGAATATCATTATGGTTATGTAATAACATGTGACATCTGGCAGTTACTTGTCTTTGTGTTTCTATTCTTTCTCTGTTCATGTTGGAATATTACGAGTCCTAATTCAATCCAAATCAATCCAAACTTAAAGATAAATGACAAGGATGAAGGAGCAATGTTTTGTACAGGCCACTCCATTATTGAACCAAATTTGTAGGATGGATTCTGTTCTTCCTTCTCTATTATCAGTTTATAAGTTCCTTTTGCATCATTTCTGTTTTCAAGATATAGAATCCAATATATGATCTTAAATTTGATTTCTCAGCCCAAGTCTATGTTCCGATCCAAAACCCACTCTTTCCTTTCTGCCAAACATCTAATATCCAAAATGAAAATAATTGAACAATGTTACAAACTATCATCTCCTTGACTTTTGAGTCATGACTTCTTCCTCTTGTAGTAATTATAATTGTTAAAACTATGAAACTTCTCAGACAAGGTTAGAATGCAAGTTAAAAATCCAAGTTTAGGATCACATAATAATATTTTCCCTACCAGGCATCATTTTGGTGGCTACCACTTCTATTTTCCTTGGTATTTTTAGGAATTGTCTCAGGTTTTTCCACCTACATTTTAGCTGCCAAGGGAATGCCACTATAAGACAATTTACATGTTTCTTAGTATAACCATAAACCATCCAACTACTCTACAAAATTAATCATACCATTGCAAGCATTTGCTGCCACCAGTAGTTGCACTGATGTAGTCCCTTCAGCTATTAATCAGTTATGGTCCCATCAATTCAAGGTTGTGGAGAGGTGGACCAAGGACAGACCTAATCTTTGACTATTTTCTTCTTTTTGCACAATGCTGCCCTAGGATTTGAACCTGTGCTATTGCATTTGCTAGCCCAAGCCTTTTACCATCACACCAAGCAATGGTCCCCTCCCTAATGTAGTCCTTTATCTGAAATAAAAAAAGCCTATGCTTCTTATTCCTTGACTTCATACCCATGCTAAGCTCACTTCTGCCTAAACCCTAGACAGTACAACATAATGATCACAGTCTCATCTCTTATAATCTTTTCCCGCATGTTTTACAACTGTGCACTGTTCTGCATGCTTTTGGAAATGCACCCTCAGAGTGGTTGGTCACTTGTGCACATCCTCATCTATCTTCTTGCAAATATGGTATAAGTATCAGTCTTGCATAATATAGTTTGTGTATATAGCATATATTTGGCATCCATGAAATTCCCAAAAGAGTGAATTTTTTTCACATTCTAATCTGACCAAGTTTTCAATCTCAACGGCTCAAACAATTAACAAATCTTATATAGATACAGTCCAGGTCCACCTGTAAACTGGTCTTGCCAATGGTCATTATGTCATTGAAGTCAAGAGTCACGACACATTACAATCATTAGAGCATCAATATTGTAATTAATGTCCATCTATTTTTGTCCAAAGATCTTTTTCTCTGGAAAGTGGAAACATGAGCTTTTGTTCTAATATGTTCTCACAAAATCTTATTTATGCTTTTCTTAGGATCGAAATTCCCCTTTTGATCATAAACTCTTAAACACAATGCAAAACCCTTCTTAACCTTTCTTGCAGAAGAGCATACTTAGGAATCCACAGAAGACAGACAAAAAAAAAACTCATTGATTGCGAGGATGACTTGAGGGCCTTACTCTTTCCGCTTCCAGATGCTGAGCTTCCCATCAAGATGAGCACAGTAGAGCAGATCGAGGTCAGGATCGGGCACCAAATCCAAGAACTTGCCGCAACCACGGGGCAGGGGCGTGGACGAGAGGGAGGCACCGTACTGGAGGTCGAACACGATGAACTCCTTGGGGAAGCTGATGAGGAGGATGTGCCTCCACCGCGGGGAGAAGCAAAGCCGCGCAAAGAAGAGAGGGAAGAGGGCGAGAGCAGGGGAGGATGGGGAGGCTCCGCCGGCCTCCCTCTCGATCTTCTGAAGATCGGAGAGATCTCCGATCCCGGAGACCTGGTGCTCCTGAATGGAGACGTCGCCATCCCCGCCGCCGGCACCCCCTCCCAGGGCAATGGCGGAGAGCAGGAAGCCCCGGAGACCGAGGGTGCAGAAGTGCCGGGAGTCGAAAGGATCACGGCGGATGCAAGAGAGGTACTCTGGGGCAGCGTCGTACTTCCAGATGCAGCGGCCGGAGGCGGCGTTCCAGAGGGCGAGGAGGGAGGGGCCGTGGATGGAGACGAGGAGCCAGGAGTCAGAGCGGACCCAGCAGAGGTCCTGGATCCCGAGCCTGGAGCGGTCGGCGGCGGAGTCCAGGTCGAGCCAGAGGAGGACCTGGCGGGATCGGAAGTCCCAGAGGGCGATGCGGCCCTGGCGGTCGCCGACCGCGAGGCGGAGGTGGGAGTTGGAGGCGTCGTCGAGGGCGGATAGGTCGCGCGAGAAGGGCTGGGGAGACCAGCGAACGGAAGTGACGAAGGGGGCGAGGGCGTGCGGGGAGGCGGAGGAGGAGGAGGCGGCGCCACCGCTGGAGGAGGAGTGATGGTGGTGAGGAGGGGGCATGGGTAGGACGGAGACGAGCTGCATGGATCGGGGGTCGGCGACGACGACACTGCTGCCGGCGCCGTAGGCGAGGAGGCCGCTGGGGCTGCAGTCGGCGGAGCCACCGTTGCTACGGCTGGGAGGGCCGGGGAGCATGCAATCCCACGTCTCCTGGGATCGCGGCGACGCCATTCCGCCACTCCCTCTTACCGCCTTTCCTTCGTATACCGCTGCCTATTTCTTGCTTGACTTCCTTCTATTACAGGCCAGTCCACAGGTTAGTTGGAACCAGGGAGGGGGAGGGGGAGCGGAAGGGGGCAGGGGAGGAGATCGGGATCACGGCGATAAAGAACACGGACAATTTCGAAAAACGGAAGAAAGAAGCAAAAAAATTTCTGGAAACAAAATCAAGATTCAAGGAGTCTGGGGAGCCGCCTACTCGGGTCTTGCAGAATGCGCAGCGATATCCACGAATGAGCCCCGGGCACGTGCCCCCGCGAATTTGAGGCCCTGGGGCCCGCATTCTCTTGTAATCAGTCAGCACGGCGCCAAATAGATGGGCAAGCGCGAGGAATTATATACCCTGCACCGTATGGCAGTACACCATACAAACCACATGTCTCATTTTGTGTGGACTCCATTCACGCTCGTTTTCAATTGCCGCCCCATTTGTTCCGATGATGCGCGATAAATGTGGTACGCATAATGCAGAATGTAATTTCTCGAGTAAGCATGACACTTGGAAACATAGGCACATCAAATGAAAGCACAAACAAATCCAAATATAATAAGATTATGAAATAATTACGCCAACGTAAATATATCGATCAGTACTAAACCTTTTCAAGAGTAAAAGATACTGTGATACAATGTTAACTTCTACATACAAACATGCACCTGCATACATACAAATATATATATATATATATATATGCGCGTGCATTAAGTCAGTAAAAATTTGTAACCATTGTATAAAAAATTACTATTCCTCTTTAGGCATAGATAAAGAAATTGATTCCGTTGACTACTATTATGGTGGTAATAAAATACCTCAAATCAATTAATATATCTCAAAGGCATCTCAGCTTAGTCTATCCTAATGAATGCTTGTGAATCAGGATATTACTATAATATCCTCTGAATAGATGACTAATGCCGTAGGATCGATCTAATCTAATATTTATGGAAATATTTTGGCTGGCACCTATCATCTTTAAATCATCTTGGATAAAGAAAGTCTCCCACGGATTGACCGCAGTACAACTGTAAATAGATTCGTAAATAGGCTGTCACCTACTCGCCCAAAATCATCGACGATAAAGTGAAAATCCTAATCACACCAGCAACTATCATTCCATTCAAAAAATTCCCAGAAATCTTGCCACGATGAATGATAAATGGTAAAAATATACTGATAAAAGTATTAAATTATAAAATAAATTAATTTATTTTTTTAGAAATTAATACTTTTGTTAATTTTATATAGGAAAGAAGGCCACCAATATGAAGATCTTATTTTTCTGGTTCAGATGAAACAAATTTCAGGCAAAACGGACTTCAAATGAGCCTGAAATTGAATTTCAAAAAAAAAATTGGTCCAATTCAAATCGATTCAGAAAAATCGGCTCAGCAGACTGTCCGATCCGACCACACCTAGCAAACCGACCCGCTAACGTCAAATTGACGTTAGCATTTTTTGCGACGCACGATGGACCATTTGGAGGGGCATTTTGGGAATTTCATATAAAGAAGTGCGCTCCGATTGGCTGAAGAATGCGGCAGTCCATGCAACACTGAACTCGCGTATGATCTACAGAGGGCAAATTGAAAATTCTATTTGATCCGATGAGCGTCTTTTACTGAGATTTGATCGGACGGTCGAAATACATGCGCTAACGAATGGTAGATGTAGCTCCCGGTCGAGATCCAATGGCTGAGATTCATCCCGACTTTAAAACTAAGAATCAGAGGCTTCTCTATGTGCGATCTGACAGCCCAGATTTGATCTTCAAGGCTGATCCGACGTTCCAAATGAATTCCAACTTGATTTGAAATTTTAAGATGATTTTTAAGTGATTTTTGGACTATTTGATCAACATCCAATGGTTAGAATTGGTCCATGACTCTTTTTGAGTTATTTTGAGAGTTTTAAACCTAATTTTAATAGAATTTCGGTGGAAAATCCATCTCTCAGCCTATAAAAAGGTATGCTGTTGCCGAAGAAAAGAAGAGGGAAGATAGTAAAAAAAAGAAAAAAAGAAAAGAAAGAGAAGAAAGAGGCAGAAAGAGAAGAGAGATTTTTGAGAGAGAGAAAAGAAAGGGCTTTTATTTTTTTTTCTTTCTTTTCTTCTTCCAACAATCAGAATATCGATCAAAGGGCTTCTCTTCTTCTTCATCAAGTTTTTCACACCAAGAACGATGAACAATCAATTTTAGCAATTAAACAGTCTAATTTCTTTATGCTTTTTATTTTATTTACTATTTTTAAACTTATTATCATGAACTAAATTTTTTTTACTAAGGCTAAGGTGTAGCCACTCATTTGATGCAATATTCAGTATGATTTATTTTTAAATTTTAAATTTTATTCATGAGGAGTATATAAATCTGATCTTAATACTTTTAGATTACTAACCATCTTCTAATTGATCTAATGAACATAGATGTTACGGACTAAGTACATCAATGTTATTGCTTCTTGATTATATACCTTGTATTATAAATCAAATTAGAATTCATATGCATACAGAAATTTTAGTGCACTTTGGACACAGCGTATTTTAATTTGAGGATTTCATAAAACTTAATACATTAATATTTATTTAAATTACACCTGGACCAAAGGATAATTAATAAATATTGATAGTTTTGTTATGCTTGGACCAAAGAATAGTGAATAAACTAGGAGACTCCACCATCACATGAAATAAAATTAATCTAATAACCTGAATATTGTATTGACTGAGTTGGTGAACCGATTGCCTTAATAACACATTGCTCTTAAGTTTAAAATCCTAATAATTACACTCTCTCTATTTTTTTAAAATTTTTAATTATTTTTTTATTTTATTATTTAATTTTTTATTCTCATAAATCGATCTTCTAAATAAAGCATAGAAAAGAGTTTTTCAGTACTTATTTTTCAATCCTCTAGGGATGACACTCTACTCATTTACTTTATTACTTGATCAACTAGTGCACTTACCATAGCTATAGATTAGCATGCATCAATGAGATTAGCAGTCTAAAATCAGCGGAATGGCGTAACCATCGTGTAAAACTTTTTCATAAATACCACGAACCCCAAGGATCCATGTAAGTAAAAAAAAACTCTTTCAAAAGAAATTAGCTTCTACTTATTTCTGACTTGAGCGTCGGAGGATCCTCGTCGGAGACAAAATCCTTTGATTTAGATTTTATTTTGCAGATTCTCATGCTTGTCTGCACGGAGCCATTTCTCCAATTTTGAAGCTAACGATTCTCAGCAGTAACAGATTGACGCTAGAAAAAGGAAGGCTAAACTTTTAGCCTACCATAATTTCTGTGAAAAACTGGTCATCCAATCTTTAAAGATCAAATCAATCCACAATAAATAACAATGACTCCAAAAAAAGTCTCATCCCATCTCAATGATGTCGCTGAGGCCATCACCTCACAGCAACTGAACCTGAGGATTGATGATTACATTCAACCGCCTATGGTGGAAATATCTCCATCCATCCAGTCGGCCCATGTCATCATGGACCAATTCAACTTACTCCTTCAGCAGGTCCATTTTCTGACGACCACTATCCAAGTGGTCCAAACGGTGATTGCGCCTTCCTCAATGGCACCGTAGCCAAATTTGACTGCTCCTGCTCCACCCTCAATGGTGCAACCGATGCCTTCGGTGGTCCCACTCATGCCACCAACGGCGGCGTTGATCCAGCCACCGGCATCCTTTTAGCAAGTCGCACCCACACAGTCACCTTCTCAAAGTCCTGGGCAGGAGCGACCCCGTCCACAATCTCTTAGCCCATAATCAGGGCACGGTTATACTCTCGGCCATCATTCTCCTTAGCAGTCCAAGGCCCTCACTGGTCGGGACTTGATGATTGAAAGAAAGCTTCGGAAGTTTGATAAGAAACTCAAAGCTCTGAATAAGACCTCCTCTTTTTGACCTTTTGACGGTCTTAGCAATGAGCCTCTATTCGATGAGAGGATCCTATGCAAATTACCGCCCCTTAGATTCAAGTTGCCTCAGCTCAAGACCTATGACAGGACTGCCGATCCCATCGATCACATTGAAACTTTCAAGACAGCATTGCTCTTTCAAAGAGCATCAGATGCTATTCTCTGTTGGGCATTTTTCGCCACTCTCAATGGGGCAGTCTGGCAATGGTATTCAAATCTGAAGCCTGACTCGATTCATTCTTTTGACAAGCTAAGCCGATCTCTAGCAGTGCATTTTGTCAGCAGTCACAGGCAGCAGAAGTGATCCGACTATCTGTACACCATCCATCAGAGGGATGGTGAGTCAATTCATAACTATCTGAGCTATTTTAACATGGCTATCCTGAAAGTCCGCGATCTTGATCAGTCGATCGTGATGTCCGCTTTTATGGCTGGATTGCAGAGAAATGACCTAAAGAGGTTATTGGTGAAGTCTTATCCAAAGGACTTCAATGGTATGCTGGATAAGACGAGGAAGTATACCAATATCAAAGAAGCCTTCACTGAAGCCTCTCCCATCAATGGTAATCAGATGGGGTCGAATGAGGAGCACCCTCCCTCGAAAAGGAAGTCCTATCGACAACGCTCCCGCTCTCCACCTAGGAAGAATAAGGGTGGAAGCTCTTTCCAGAATCACCGATCTCCTAGCCCACCATGGCGTGATCCACAGCGGTCTCCTTCGAGGCGTTTCAACAACTATACACCCTTAAATACCATCTTGGAAGAAGTTTTGATGCAGATCCAAGATCAACTCCCCCAACCTTTGAAGATACGGACCAGTCCGAAACACCAAGATACTACGAGGTTCTGCTTCTATCATCGTGATCATGGTCATGACACTGAAGACTGCCGCCTCCTTCGTAATGCCATTAAAAGGTTAATTCGGGAAGGAAGGCTCGAATGCTTCTTTCATAGAAAAACCCCACCACGATGGCCCCAGCCAAGGGCTCGCCAACCACCACCTCAGCCACAGCGACAAATGCCGATACCCGTGCAGAAGGAAAGAAACTCGGTGGTAGCTGAGGAGCAATCTCTTCACGGAGAAATCCATATGATTGCCGGGGGATCGTCTGAAGCAGCAGCATCAAAGAAGCCCAAACGTGATAACGAGCCTCAACAACAAATAACTTTCACTGAGTAGGATGTAGAGGGTGTACAACAACCACACAATGATGCTGTGGTTGTTTCCTTGAATGTTTCTAATTTTAATATACACTGCATACTTATCGATAATGGAAGCTCAGTTGATATTTTATACTTTTCTATCTTTTTCCTTATGGGACTCTTTTCTGATCGGTTAATTTCATTTGATGTGCCGATCTAAGAATTTTTTGACGGTACCATAACATCGAAAGGAATGATCAATCTACCTATAAACATAGGCACTCCACCTCAGTAGGTGATCATACAATTGGACTTCCTTATCGTCAAACTGCCTATAATGTTATCCTCGGAAGACCAAGTTTGTGGAAACTAAGGGTTGTCATATCCAGCTATCATCTCCTGATCAAATTCCTGATAGCTCATGACATTGGAAAGACTCGAAGCATCCAAACCATCGCTCGACAATGCTTTGCCGCTAAGCTCCAAATAGAAGACCCTACGAGAAACCAACCAAAGTTCCCAATAGGGTTGCATGCACGAGATGACCTCATAGAAAATTGAGTCCAACCATCCGATGACCTTCAGGATATACCACTGGAGAAGGAGAATCCCCAGCGGAATGTGAAAATTGGGTCTTGCCTTGATCAGGTAACAAAACACCAACTAATCAATCTTTTGCAAGCAAACACGGATCTTTTTGCTTGGTCAGCCACTGATATGTTAGGGATTGACCCATTGGTAATAGCTCATTATCTAAAGGTGAACCCAACCTATCGTCCAGTAAAATTGAAGAAGCGAAGCTTCGCCCTGAACGCCAAAAGGCAATTGCTAAGGAGGTGAACAAATTGATGAAGGCCGATTTCATCTGGAAAGCTATGTACCCAGACTGGTTGGCAAATGCTATTTTGGTAAATAAAGCAAATGGAAAGTGGTGTATGTGCATCAACTTCACCAATCTAAATAAAATCTGCCCTAAAGACAACTATCAATTACCGCGAATTGACCAACTGGTCGATGCTACTTCTGAGCATGAACTCCTCAGCTTTATGGATGCCTTCTCCAGTTACAATCAAATTTGGATAGCCCCAAAAGATGAGGAGAAAACGGCCTTCATTACTAACCATGGGCTCTACTATTACAAGATGATGCCTTTCGGACTAAAAAATGCAGAGGCCACATATCAAAAGCTGGTCAATAAGATCTTCAAAGATCAAATTAGCAAGAACATGGAGGCTTGTGTCGATGATATGATGGTGAAGAGCCGATCGATACCTGATCACGTGCATGACCTCCATAAAATATTCGACACACTTCGATGATACCAAATGAAATTGAATCCCACGAAGTGTACTTTCGGAGTCACTGTCGGTAAGTTTCTCGATTTCATGATTTTTCGTAGAAGAATTGAGGTGAATCCAGAAAAAATTAAGGCTATCCTAGAAATGTCACCTCCGATCCTAGAGATTCAATTCGAATACGGGTAGACCTCTCATCGACTGTACGAATCTTTCTTTTACGATGACCTTTCAAAACTCCAACTTTAAAAGGACTCTGATCGATTCCAAAAATTTAAAGCATTGACCATCTGACACCAAGTCTACATACTTGAAAAATTTATTGATATAAAAGAAAATAAATATGTACCAAAAAAGTTAAATCAATTGATCCCAACATTGAATAGAATCTGCTCGGATAGCAACTTCTTAAACTCTAGAATCTCATAACTTCACAGGATCTTTAGGTCCTGCTCTAACCACAGACCAAGTAGTGGGTCCTTCAATAGATTCTCCTACGGCTCCACCCAATCGATGAAATCCTAATCTTCTCCCAAGGTTCGAAAAATAAATAAAAATCTGGTCTTCCATCCAAGAATGGTAGAAGGAGCACCCCGAATCAGTGGAGGGATATTTTTTCTCGATCTAGGGGTCACATACCACCAGTCACGAGCCCTAGAATGTCTCTTTACCATGAAATAGTAATGAAAGAGCGTTACAGTCGGCTCCACTTTGGCCAGAAGGTATGCCATAGTGAAGCCACAAATATGGCACCACGAGTTTGGAACCACTGAACAAAGTTACATCTCTGGAAAGTGAAAAAGTGATAAAAAAGAGATGAAGAGAAAACCTCAATCCAGTCCAGAAATACTCCTCGTACACTCTGATCTAACCAAGAGGAGGGCTGCAGACCCACTCCTCCAATTTGGAAACTTCGAGTTGAAACTCCAGAGAAAAGTTGAACTGATCATGAATCAGTATCAGGTCATCCTCCATTACCTTCGATCGAAAGGCCAAAGGGACAAACTCAAAATCTCCAGATTAGGCCATTTTTATAAGAGAAAGAAAAATAGACAAAAATTCATAGTAAGAAGAAGATGATAAGATTCAACCCTTATTCCATCTAGGTCTTATATAGAACTGATGGAGATCCGAGTGATTTATCTTTTTAGAATATTAAATGCATGCAGTGGAGATCGATGCAGTGTGGATAAGTGACGGCTAGCGATTAGATGCGATCTTTATCATCGATATGATAAATCAGTACAAAGAGCCAAAATCATGTCCTGCTCCACTCATGAGGCAGCGTGTGAAGACGTGCTGCAGTAATCGACATGTGAATGGCAGTTTAAATTCCATCCCTTCTGGCTTTCCATAAATCGCTAGATGGACAGGCCAAGAACAAGGAGATAATCAGTTAAGCAGAAAAATGGGTTCGACAATCCAGAACTTCTCAAAAAGATAAGAAAAGAATAAGAAAGGAATCACTTCAGTGAAAAAGTATTTCTTTCATATATAAAGCCTTCTTACAAAGTTTCAGTACAAAAAAAAACAAAGAAAAGCGTATGCATGAGGACGTCGTCAGGAGCTCCTCGATAATTTGCCTCAGAAAGATCCTCCTCCTAGCCTCAGATTCATCTCTCTATGCGTCAGAATCTGCCTCATTTTCTTTGATAACAAGATCAAATGTAAGCCCACCAACTAGCATCACCTCGCTTTGATACCAATTGTTGTTCCTACGGCTGCTCAGAGGCATATCCGTAGATCTAATCTCTTACATGAACCTAGATGTTAATCCAGCAAACTAAAAAAAATCTAAGAAAGATGAAAAAAGTTAGAATTTTGGCATTGAAACCAAAGAGAAGAAAGAAGAGAGTTATGAAGAAAAGCTCAATTGTATTCCAACCTTATTGTAAAGTTACAATATCCTAATTTTTTATATATCGTAGAGTTTTCATATGAATCATGATAAAACTCAACTCAAAAACTCTCCTGGACTAACCTAATATATGAAAACACTCATCGAGCCCATGTACACCCATGTCTCACATGCTCTAATATTCTGAATCTAAATCCAATCCATACATGAATTAGCCCCCTTATGACCTCTTGAACCAGACCTTAAGACCTCTAAGATAAGTGTCTATCCTAGCCTAAACAGAATCCATGTGTAACTCTGCCCATAGACTGAGCCGACTTAGTCTTAGTACTAAGCCAGCTAATCTGAGACTGGGTCGGCTCAGTTTTAGATTGAGCTGATCCAATTTTTGTGCCATGCCTACAATTCCGAATGCAACCTTCTGTCTGTCTTGTGCTCTGAGACTTAGTCGATCAAGTTTTGGACTGAGCCAGCTAACATGTAGAAAGCTTCTTTTTTACAGTCTTTAATCTTTCAACTTTGGTTTCTCGCTCCACCTTGTATCCTAGATTTTTGAAGCTCCAACCAAGTTCCTCAAGATCCTCAATACCTGAACTTTAAGCCCGTAGAGAGCTACATGCCACCTCCACCCTAGGACAACTTCTATCCTAGCCCTAGGACTGCACCTATCTTAGTCTCCTCAGAACCCTCATCCTGGCTTCGTCTGTGGCCTCCTAAGGCTTGGGAGCACTACACCACCTACAATCTTCATCTTGGTGAGCCCAAGTCTTGGCACACCTGGCAATATCCTCCTGCACGATCCCGCTATCCCTGCATGTCCTGATAGCTCCTCATGCTCATCTTACCACTGCCATTCTTCTTTAGCTACTGAGCTTCCTTTGAGGCCTTCGGAATGACCATCTCCATCGCTGAAGTTCTTTGCTTATTCCTCTACACCATCTTTGAAGTTGTAGGTATTCTTCTATTTGGCAGCTGCATCACTTATCTTGGACTTTGCTGAAGATCATGCAACGTTCCTTTACCGGCACTTGCCGCATATCTTGATGCTCCATCTAATATTGTCCCCTCAGAGTTACACCTATCTCCCTGTACAATCCTCTTCACTTAGATCTGTACAGCCTCGGTATTGGTGTTGGAGTATAGGTCCTTCCTCTACATCCCTCTGCTCTGAACCCATGTCATAGATTTCTCCACCCATGAATCCATCTCTGCTCGGTGCTCCACTTGGAACTGAAGTCCCCCTAATGCCGTAGAAGCTAACTCTATCTCCAAGTCCTCCAAGGCCAACTATCCAATGCTGCACTGCTGGGCCTGCCGCTGTACTTCGAACATCGTCACTACCCCTTTGGACCCTCTGCACTCCATAGACCTGTCCGAAATTATCTCAGATACACTGCATCCTACGGGATCCTTCAATACCACCAAGAGCTCATCCGACTCTTCACTATCAGTGATTAAATTAATAGAATCTGAGTTTTTTCCTCTCTTGCACTTCTTCCAAAGTGGACACTCTCGCTTAAAGCATCCTGCTTATTTGCACTTGAAGCATCTCTTGGATTCCTTACTGCCCCTCTGTTCGCCCTTCTTCTTTTCTTTCTTATGTTTCTCTGAAACCACAAGACTCTCTTGGAAGATCTTCTTCTTCATCATCCATTTTCGCTACTCATTGGACCTGAGCACTAATATGATCTCCTTATATACCAGTGTCTTCTTACCATACAGCAAAGTTATCACCAATGAATTGAAGCTTCTGGATAGCGAACACAGCAATAATAGACTCTTATCCTCCTCTTTTAAATCCATTCCTATATTGAGCAAGTCCATGATCATCCGATCGAACCGCTGAATATGTCCCACAACATCCTCATCCTCCTGCATCCGAAGACCGTACAGTTGCTTCTTCAGCATCAACTTATTGCACATATTCTTTCTTATGTACAACTGTTGTAACCTCGACCATAATCCCTTAGGTGTTCTCTCCTCCAATACACCATACAAAATCTCATCCGTCAAACAAGCCTTAATCATAGCACATGCTCTTTTCTCCAAGGACACCCACTTCTTGTTTGTCATCTCCCCCGATCTATCCTCTAAGATCGAATCTAGTCTCATCTGAACTAGCAAATCCTCTATCCTTACCATCCACATTATGAAACTTTTCTTTCCATCAAACTTCTCTAATCCTACCTTCAATCCATTGGTCTTCATGATCAATCCAAATCAAATAACAGCAAACAGGTAGATTTGAGAAATACCTTGACTATGGATGGTGGACAGCAGCTCTGTGATCTCTTCCTTCCTCATGAAGCCTGGAGAAAGTCTTTAGATCTGAATCTCGCTGCTGATCTCTACTGAAAATCGATTTTCTTCCTCCTCCATGCTGAATCGGGCTCTAATACCAATTGTAAGTCCACCAACTGGCATCACCTTCCTCTGATACCAATTATTGTTCCTATGGCTGCTAGGAGCTACAGCCGTAGATCTAATCTCTTGTATGAACCTACGTGTTAATCCAGTAAACTGAAGAAGATTTAAGAAAGATGAGAGAAATTAGGATTTTAGCGTTGGAACCAGAGAAAAGAGAGTTAGGGAGAAAAGTTTAATTGTATTCCAACCTTATTGTAAAAATTACAATATCCTAATTTTTTATATACCCTAGAGTTTCCACATGAATCCTAATAAATTCCAGCTCAAAAACTTTTCTAGACTAACTCAATACATGAAAGTACTCATCGAGTCCATGTACAACCATGTCTCACATGCTCTCATCCTTAGGATCTAAATTCAACCCATACATGAATTAGCCCCTTAAGATCTCTTGAACCAGGCCTTAAGATCCCTAGGATAAATCCCTATCCTAGCCCAAACAGAATCCACGTGTAACTCTGCCTGCAGACTGAGCCGACTCAATCTTAGCACTGAGCTGGCTAATCTGAGACTGAGTCGACTCAGTTACCAAGCCTTAAGATCCCTAGGATAAGTTCCTATCCTAGCCCAAACAGAACCCACATGTAACTCTGCCCGTAGACTGAGCTGGCTCAGTCTCAGCACTGAGCCGACTAACCTGAGACTGGGTCAGCTCAGTTTGAAACTGAGCACAAACTAAGCCGACCTAGTTTTTGTGACTGAGCCGGCTAACCTGAGATTGAGTCGGCTCAGTTTGAAACTAAGCACAAACTAAGCCGACCTAGTTTTCGTGTCATGCCTGCAGTCCCGAACGCGACTTTCTATCTATCCTGTGCTTTGAGATTTAGCCAATCCAGTTTTGGACTGAGCCAGCTAACCTACAGAAAGCTCCTTTTCTATATCTTCAATCTTTCGACTTTGGTTCCTCACTCTATCTTGTGTTTCAGGCTTTTAAAGCTCCAACCAAGCCCTTTAAAGTCCTCAATACCTGAACCTCGAGCCCATAGAGAGCTACATGCTGCCTCCACCCTAGGGCAACTCCTATCCTAGCCCTAGGACTGCACCTATTCTAGTCTTTTTGGAGCCCTCATCCTAGCTCCGCCCGTGGCCTCCCAAGGCTTGGGAGCACTACACCACCTCCATCAGACATATTTGAGAATTCGCTGATAATGCAAATATGAATTACAGATTGCAGGTTAACATCCGACCAGTCCATATGCAAGGACTCAGTAGCTCCATCAGAAAGATGAGGCAAAACTATTTCTTTGCACTCATTAAAGCTTGCATAAAAGTCCATCTTACAAGCCTTAATAACAGAGTTTGTCCCAACTTTCCTTGACCTTTCGAGTAAATTGTTGGAGACCTTCGAGCTGTAGGTCCTCCCATGGAGGTGGAAACTTGGGATCTCCCTGAAGCTTTCTCCACGTGATGACCTCCGCTTGAAGTCCTGGGTTCTTCATCGATCCATCATCAGAATCTCAGAGAACTGCGATCTCAGATAAAGATCCGTCCCTTTCAGCCAAGGTCCTCTTCAGGCATTTAATGACGTCATAGGTACGATGACATTCTCGATCAGCTTCTGACCTCTACTTCTTGAGAACCTCAATCCTATGGCAAGTTCTACTCAACTCATTATTTTTTCGATTGATTACTTTTTGAGCTTCGAAAAGAGCTTTCTCAGAGTAGTCAATCTCCTTAATTAGATCAGCATTAGTAGCTTTCTCTTGCTCAAGACAATATTTGAGCTTTTCAAGCTCGTTCTTTGCTTCCATAAGTTCTAAAGGTGAAAATCCGAAAGCGACATTGGCAAAACTCGCCAAATAATGACTGAGTAAAGCCAAAGAGTTGAAGGTCCCAGATACCTGATGTTGAACATCTTCTCCTTCTAAAGTGAGCATATCTACAGGAGGAAGATGCCTCCTTAAGAAATCGATGGTGACTCCCAAATTATTTGCAATAGAAAAAAAGGAAGGAACCAATGACATTTGGGGTGCCTCCTCTGGGATTCTCATCAGAAAAACATCTGAGCCAGAAATCTCTGCCTTCTACGGTTCGATGGCCCTAACCACATCGATCGAGTTGAAGGAGCCGAAAGCCTTAATAGCTCCTCCTTCCGACTCTTTAGGAAGATTTGCTTCTGTCTCTGAGACAACGTGCATCGGAGAGAAAATGGAAATGACCTTTGTGGAAGTTTTTACTATCGCTTCTGTCACCACCTCCGCATTTTCCTTCATTGAATCCATTGGCTTGATTCTAACATTACCCACCGAGTTTTGTAAATCACTCCTTAACGAGGATCTATTCCCTTTCACATCATCTGGGACAAAAGGGGGAGATGTTAAAGGAGCCTCTGAGACTTCAATAGAGGAACTCCTAGAAGTCTGGATTTGAGTGAGCGAAATCTTGGCTCGCAACCTTTGAGCCGATAGCCTCTTCAATATCGCAGCCATCTGAGAATCCATTCAGAGCAAAAAGCCTTCAAAAGAAAAAATGCAAAAAATAAAAGTTTTATGTTCAGAAATACTTTTCGTTCTCCAGTTATCCTCTCCACATGCTTTATAGTGAGAGGGGAGAAAACATAGATACTTGATATTAAGTTTGTTCTTTTTCTATCGACGAACGGAACGGGTCTTTCAATCATAACAACTCTCGCTCCAAGGAATGACAACAGCAATGATCAAATGTTGGTATACAACTGCAGATGAAAAAGTAACTCATTCGATTAGAGGCACTATCTATGATTAGTCCTTTTGCCTGATTCTCAGACTCAGCACTAGGAGGTAGTGTTACGGTGGTAATAAAATACTTCAGATTGATTGATATATCCCAAAGGCACCTCAGCTCAGTTTATCCTGATTAAATAGATGACTAATGTCGGAGGGCCGACCTGACCAAATATTTATGAAAACACCCCGGCTGGCACCTATCATCTTTAAATCACCTCGAATAAAGAAAATACCCGTGGATTGACCACAGTACAATTGTAAATAGATTAGTAAACAGGCTATCATCTACTCATTCAAAACCATCAATAATAAAGTGGAAATCCTAATCACACCAATAACTATCATTCCATTTGAAAGATTTTCAGAAATCTCACCATGACGAGATTAGCAGTCCGAAATCAGCAGAATGGCATAACCATCATGTAAAACTTTTTCATAAATATCATGAACCTTGAGGATTCAGGTAAGTAAAAAAAAATCTCTCTAAAAAAAAATTAGCTTCTGCTTGTTTCTGATTTGAGCGTCAGAGGATCCTCATCGGAGATAAAATCCTCCGATTTGGATTTTGTTTTGCAGATTCTCAAGCTTGTCTATGTAGAGCCATTCCTTCAATTCTGAAACCAACGATTCTCAGCAGTAACAACTACCATTTTACATTATAAGATAAGATGAGAAACTCAATTGAGTCTTTTCATTAAAAATATTTTTTTCCAACAAAACCAACAAACACAAGTCCCACATTTATATAGAAGAATTTTGTTATTAAGACTCAAATATTTTATTATTCAAGTAGTTCCATAATTTTTTTTTTACTTTGATATAGTCGGCTGTGTCTATACAATTTATCCAACTTAAAAATTAAAAAAAAATAAGAAAGAAAAGAAAAACCAGAAGATCCATGACCATGCATTTTAACCCACACTCTTTTTTTGAAAAGGAAAACAATCATAATTGTTGAATAAATGTTAGTGATCTTAATAGTATTAGGATGAAACTAGTTGGCAGTACTCTCTTCTTTTCGGTCTGTGATAACAACTCCAATCCTTCGTATAGGCAATTTTCTGCTTCTTGTTGACATGTCTCCTCCGATGTTTGTTAATGTCAAAAATAACTTTAATAAGTCTCTCTCTCTCTCTCTATATATATATGTGTGTGTGTGTGTGTGCACGCGCGCGCGTGCGCGTGTGTGTGTGAAGTTTGAACCCTAGAAAATATAAACCGTAAGTGGGAGTGGAAGAGAAAATCTTTGTACATCACGTGCAGTGCAACAAAATTGATATGAAGCATACCATCTAATCACCTGAGATCATGTAGTGGAAGCAATAATGCAGAACATTTAATGCCACTTAGCTTTTCTTTTTTATCAAATTTTTCATAATGAAAATATCATTTTTCTCTATGATACTTTGTATGACTTTCTATGAATATATATATGACATTTTGAACTATATTTATAATTTTCTATAACATCCAAAATAATATTTATGATTTTATATTTCTTTATATGATATCCCGTAGTTATTATAATTTACTATGAGTATATTATGACTTCCTGAGCAATATCTATAACTTCTCGAGGCCTTATATGATTTTTTGTGAATATATATATAACATCCTTAATAATTTATATGATTTCTTGTAAATATATATAACATCCTAAATAATATATATGATTTTCTATAAATATATATGGCATCATGAATATTATATATGGCTTTCTGATGCCTTATATATATATATATATATATATGATATTCTGAAGAATATATATGACTTTCTGTAAGTATATATATATATATGATATCCTGAACATTATATATGGCTTCCTGATGCCTTACATGACTTCTTGTATATATGTATATATGATATCTTGAAGAATATATATAACTTTCTGTAAATATATATGACATCATGAATATTATATATGGCTTTTTGATGTCTTACATGACTTTTTGTGTATATATATAGAGGTGGACCTAGCTCCGATCAATTGAATCTCAGTTCATATCCGATTGAAATTTTGATCATTGGATCTGCATGCATCTACATGCATGCACTTAAAAAGATGCGCCCGACTGAAAAAAGCGAGCATCTATGCCTGAAAAAAATAAAATAAAAATTTAAAAAATTTAGAAAAAGCCTGAACTTGAAAAAATTAGAAAAAAGCCTAAACCTGAAAAAAAATCCTAAAAAAAATTTAGAAAAAATCTATAGATGAAAAAAAACTTGAAAAAAAAAACTAAAGAAAAGAAAAGAAAAAAAAAGGGGGAGGGAGAGGGAAGGCGCCTAAAAGGCGTCGGTGCTTACATAATGAATATAGGGGCCTTCCCCCTCTTTTTTTTTTTCTTCTTTTTCTTCTAAGATTTTTTTTTTTTAATGTAGGCACCTTCGGGGCGCCTTTTTTTTATTTGAATTTTTTTTATTTTTTTTCTAGTTTTTTTTATTTTTTTTCTAATTTTTTTCAAGCAGCAGCAAGCTTTTTTTTTCTAAATTTTTTTTTCAAGCGCACATGCACCTACTTTTTTTAGTTGGCGTATTTTTTCAGGTGCGCGTTCCAAGATGCAAACGGATCGAATGGTCGAAGATCCGATCGGATATAGGTTGAACTCCGATTGATTAGAGCCCGATCTATCTCTCTATATATATATGATATTCTAAAAAATATATATGACTTTCTATATATTTATATGACTTTCTATTATTTATTATAACTTTCTGCGATGCTATATATTATTAGGAAGTAATAATATTGTTCTTTCGTTATTCTATAAAGCAAAAGAACATTTTTATCACCAAAAATTTGATGAAAAAAAAATTAATTAACAGCATTAAATGCTTTCTATTATTACTTTCGCTACGTGGTCCAAGATGATTAGATGGTGTGCTCTACGTCAATTTTGCTATACCGCACGTGGTGCACAAAGTATTACTCGAGAGTGGAATAAGAAGAAGGATATGCAATATGATAAGGTGTGGCATGGGAGTAAAGGCATAAATAAAATAATTGCTCTCTCTCTCTAACACTAACACACATGTACGCTATCATGCTTAGTTACGAGAAATTATTAGGTAGACTTATTCTATAGTAAACAAAGCCAATAAAAAAATTATACATCAGTTGATTATTCATTAATTATTAATTCTGATCGATCAGTATGAGATGAAAAGTAGCCCAATCAAAATCCATAAAAGATTTTGTTCATCTAAAATTTTTTTCTCGATTACGGTGAACTTGAAAATCTTGCTTTGGACAGCCACATTCCCTTCCATCAATATTCTTTCCCAAGCACGCTTTGCTAAGACACAGCGTGCATGCATCTTTGCCACTAAGAAATGTTGGCATGGTCTTAGCTTCCACAATTTTTGAATGGAGTAGGCATAGCCAATTCATTTGCATAGTTTGTTACGACAAATCTCGTGAAAGAAGAATTTTAGGTATATTCAAATAGTACTATAAAATATAAGATTAAAAAATAGACTTATTTAGGGTTCACTTGGATTGGCTTGTTAATTTAAGAAGGATAAAAAGACCAAATCCGAAAGCATGTTATGCATTTTTGTAAGATAAATATACCACTGTCATCATGAATTCTATCTCAAGATACGATCGAAATACTCTTTCTTATAGTACGATCATAAAGAGGGTTGATAGTCTTTCTTTAATACTCAATAGTGAAATAAAAAGAAGTGATGATGACATTAGAGGAGAAAGAGAATATGCAAAATACTAAACTCTCAAAGAAAGAGTAAAAGAGATCGTTAATTTTAGATGTCCCATGAGCTAGAACTTATGGTCATTTATTTGACTAGTTTGATCATTGTTGGAGATAAACCCTGCTCTCGTCGAAGTCTAATTCGATGCTCAGCCTAATGCAACCAGTAGCCACAGAAGAGCTTCAGCAGATGGACTTCAGTCGAACCCCCAGCGGTCGAGCTTCTTCTAACCCATTCAGTCGATCGAGCTCCTTCGGACTCCTCAGTCGTCGAGCTTCTTCGGACTCCTCAATCGTCAAGCTTCTTTGGACTTCCAGCGTCAGGAACGAACCCCTCCAGCCGACCGAATTGCTTAGCGGCCGAGCTCCTCGGACTCCTAGCATCCGAGCTCCTTCGAACCCATTCAGCCGGCCGAACTGCTTAGCGGTCGAGCTCCTTGGACTCCAAGCGGCCGGGCTTTAACGGAATCCCCCAGTGTCCAAACTCCTCAGCGGTCGTCCCTCGATCGAACTCCCCAAGCGGCCATCCCTTCAGTCGGCCGAGCTCCTCCGAATTCCTCTACAGTCGAGCTCCTCCCGAGCTTTCCCTTCAGTCGAACTCTCCTACAAGTCTAAACTCCTCTGGACGAACTATCGCCATCAGTCTGCAACACGACCTGCCAATATGGCTATCACCATCTATCTGACGACGCCTTCCTCTCCGTACCGAACTCCATGCGGCCCACGACCTGTCAGTATGGCTATCACCATCCGCCCGAGAACGCCTTTCTCTCCATATCGAACTCCATGCGGCCCCAACGGCTCTCTGCCAGGCGGTATGGCCGTCACCATTAACTAAGCTCCGCCAATAAAGGACCCTCTAGATACGCTAACTCTAATCTCTTTGGGATCTCTAAGCTCTCCTTTTCTCCTCCAAGCTTCGGAACTTATTCCGATCATTCCATTCCTGTTGGCCAGAGCTGACTTGATCGTCGGAGGGTCCTGTCGGAGCCACCCCCCACCGGCTTCGGACGAAACTTTATTTTGCAGATCTCCGATGGTGACCTCATCGGCCTCCACTTTAGCGGACTCTGGCGATGACCAATTTCTGCATCAACAAATTGGCGTTAGAGGAAGGACTGAACCTCCGAGGTTCCCTTATTCTTAAAAAAGTGCTCGACGATGATTTCTCTCTCTCCGGAGATCTCTTCTTCCTCACTAGAGCTCTTTTTTGAAGAGAAAATGCCTCCAGGAGAGCTTCGACTCAACGATCGACGATCGACGTCCTGCGCACCAGATCCATCTGCTCCCATTGCAGCCCCAGCAGCCCAGGCTCGACCCGAAGCCATCGCAGATGTAGAGCAGTTCAACCTGCTGGTCGGGTTCGCGGCCCCGCCGAGATGATGCAGGCCGTGCAACAACCTCTGGCGAAGACTTTGTTAGCAAATCCGCCATGAGGATGCGAGAAACTGACCTTAAGAAAGAGCATTTGGACATACCAATCGCCCTTAGGAAGGAGAAATGGAGAGCAGAAGATCTCCCGCAGAAGGTTTCATCAGGAGGTCGGAATGAAGTTCGACGCACATAAGGCCGAACTCTCCCCCCAAACCTCATCATCGGAATGAAGTTCGATGCAAGTGAGGCCGAACTTTCGCCCGATTATGTCACCAAGAAAGCCCCCTACAAAGATTTCACACGAGGTGAGACGAAGTTCGACCGAGCTCACAACCGCCCCAGGGCAAGCAAGGACTCCCTCTCGAGTATGACTCCAAGAAAGCCCCGACGAAGTGGCATGAAGTTCTCCCACAGGTTTCCCAAAGGAACAGAATGAAGTTCGGTCGCACTCACGGACTCCCCCCGAAAGCAGGCGGGTCCAAACTTCTCGAGCTTGCCATCGAGGAAACCCCGACAGAGGGGCGCAAAGAAGCCCTCCTCCCAGAAGGTTCTGCGACTACGTCCCCCTCAACGCTCCTCGAACTCAGATTCTCACCAAAGTTAAGAACCAGCTGCCAAGACCAGAAGGGTTATGGTCTTCCCAAAATAAGCACGATCGAAGTAAGTACTGCCTCTACCATCGCGACCACGGCCATGACACTGAGGAATGCATCCAGCTGCGAGACGAAATTGAGGAGCTCGCCAGGAAGGAGCGGTGGGATAAATTTCTTCGACAGGAGAAGATTGGCTAAGGGCGCTGCCGTAACCAGAAACTACAAGGTTGACCGCCTCACGACATCATCAACGTTATCCCAGGAAGGAGCTTGGTACATCGGCAATTCATCGGCTCCCAGCGACAAAGCCAAGAGCTTGCTCCAAATTGAGAAGGCCAGCATGAGATAGAGGAGGTCGTCCGGCCTGGGACTTACTGTCGGAGAGAACGTGGAGAAACAATGCTACCACGATCCTGAAACACAGAATTTGGGGATACGCTGCTAGTAACTTTCTTTTCATAAAATTCTTTCCTTTCAATAATATCATTTTTGGATGCGAAAACCATACGATGATAGGGAAGAAGCAGTCAATAATTGCCGCATTAGGAACAGGAGGAGAACCTCGTCCTAATGCGAGCAAGAACCTCGGTTGCAGGAGATAAGATCTCCCCAGAGCGTCCGTAATAATCTCGGCTGCAGGAGATAAGATCTCCTCCGAGAAAAGCTCGATCGTAGGAGATAAGATCTCCCCCGAGTGCCCACTTCAACCTCGGCTGCAGGAGATAAGATCTTCCCAAGGAAAGCTCGATCGCAGGAGATAAGATCTCCTCCGAGCGCCTACAACAACCTCGACTGCAGGAGATAAGATCTCTCCCGAGGAAAACTCGACCATAGAAGATGAGATCTCCTCCGAGGAAAGCTCAGCTGTAGGAGATAAGATCTCCCCCGAGTGTCCAATTCATTCAACCTCAGCTGTAGGAGATAAGATCTCCCCCAAGAAAAGCTCGACTGCAGGAGATAAGATCTCCCCCGAGTGCCCGATTTGACCTCGGCCATAGGAGATAACATCTCCCCCGAGGCAACCTCGGTTGCAGGAGATAAGATCTCCCCTGAGGAAAGCTCGGCCGTAGGAGATAAGATCTCCCCCGAGTGCTCGGTTCCACCTCGACCGCTGGAGATAAGATCTCCTCCGAGGAAAAGCTTGGCTGCAGGAGATAAGATCTCCCCCGAGTGATCGGTTCATCTCGACCGCAGGAGATAAGATCTCCCCTGAGAAAAGCTCAACTGTAGGAGATAAGATCTCCCCCAAGTGCCCAATTCCACCTCGACCGTAGGAGATAAAATCTCCTCCGAGGAAAGCTCGGCTGCAGGGGATAAGATCTCCTCGAGTGTCCGGTTCGACCTCGGCCGTAGGAGATAAGATCTCCTCCGAGGCAACCTTGGCTGCAGGAGATAAGATCTCCCTTGAGAGTCTCGGGCCAACCTCGATTGTAGGAGATAAGATCTCTCCCGAGCTTCCGTAATAATCTCGGCTGCAGGAGATAAGATCTCCCCCAAGGGTCTGGATCAATCTCGACTACAGGATAAGATCTCCCCCGAGGAAAGCTCGAGGCAACCTCGACCGCAGGAGATAAGATCTCCCCGAGGAAAGCTCGAGGCAACCTCGGTAGAGATAAGATCTCTCCCAAGAAAAGCTCGGCCGCAGAAGATAAGATTCCCCCGAGTGCTCGATTCCACCTCGGCCGCAGGAGATAAGATCTCCCTCGAGGAAAGCTCGGCTGTGGGAGATAAGATCTTCCCCCGAGGCAACCTCGGCTAGAGATAAGATCTCTCTCGAGTGACCGAGTCAACCTCGATTAGGAACAGGAGGAGAACCTCGTCCTAACACGAGCAACAACCTTGGCTAGAGATAAGATCTCTCACGAGCGATCGAGACAACCTCGGCCAGAAATAAGATCGAAGACAACCTCGGCAGCAGATCAGATCTCTTTCGAGCGTCCACATCGACCTCGGTTGTAGGAGACAATGTCGCTCTCGAGGAGCTCAACCTCTGACTTCGATCGTAGTGGACGAAGCCTCCCTCAACCTCGGTTGGAGATAAGATCTCCTCCAAGCTTCGACCTAGATCAGCACGGAGCTCAGACGACTTCGGCAGTCGCCTTTTCTGCACTCCCTTCCTTCGATTTTCGAACTCGAAAGTGGGGGGGCTAGTGTTGAGGATAAACCCCGCTCCCACCGAAGTCTAGTTCGATACTCAGCCTAATGCAACCAGTAGCCACAGAAGAGCTTCAGCAGATGGGCTTCAGCCGAACCCCTAGCGGCCGAGCTTCTTCTAACCCGTTCAGCCGTCCGAGCTTCTTTGGACTCCTCAGCCGTCGAGCTTCTTCGGACTCCTTAGCCGTCGAGCTTCTTCGGACTCCCAGCGTCAGGACCGAACCCCTCCAGTCGGCCAAACTGCTTAGCGGCTGAGCTCCTTGGATTTCTAGCATCCGAGCTCCTTCGAATCGTTCAGTCGGTCGAACTGCTTAGCGATCGAGCTCCTTGGACTCTAAGTGGCCAGGCTTTAATGGAATCCCCCAGCGCCCGAACTCCTCAACGGTCGTCTCTCAGCCGAACTCCCCAAGCGGCCGTCCCTTCAGCCGACCGAGCTCCTCCGAATTCCTCTACAGCCGAGCTCCTCTCGAGCTTTTCCTTCAGCCGAACTCTCCTACAAGTCCAAACTTCTCTGGACGAACTGTCGCCATCAGTCTGCAACACGACCTGCCAATATGGCTGTCACCATCCGCCTGACGACGCCTTCCTCTCCATATCGAACTCCATGCGACCCACGATCTGCCAGTATGGCTGTCACCATTCGTCTGACAACGCCTTTCTCTCCATATTGAACTCCATGCGGCCCCAACGGCTCTCTGCCAGGCAGTATGACCGTCACTATCAACTAAGCTCCGTTTATAAAGGACCCTCCAGATACGCTAACTCTAATCTCTCTGGGATCTCTAAGCTCTCCTCTTCTCCTCCAAGCTCCGGAACTCATTCCGAGCACTCCATTCCTGTTGGCCAGAGCTGACTTGATCGTCGGAGGGTCCTGTCGGAGCCACCCCCCACCGGCTCCAGACGAAACTTTATTTTGCAGGTCCCCGACGGCGACCTCATCGGCCTTCACTCTAGCGGACTCTGGCGATGATCAGTTTCTGCATCAATAATCATGAAGAGAGATGACTGGTCAAAGAAAAATACAACCATCCAAAAAAAAAAATTGATTATTTGACCATGAAGAAATGTGCGGTAAAATAAAAAAAATAAAATAATTAGAACATCATCCCTTGCACTGGTCCAACTCATATACAATGCGCAGGTGTCAAATATAAAATCCACCTCTCTTCAAGCCCCTCGAAATAAAGATGGATAAGAGAAGATGATTTATAAATATTAAAAAATAATTATTCCTTCCTAGTATTTGACTAACCACTTTACAAAAATTTTAGAAAACTTTGGAAGAAAGGAAAATTTTGAATTTTTCCTTTGAAACTCTAACATAGTTCAAAATTACAACTTCTATGTTCCAGAACAATCAAGAAAGATTGAAAACTAAAAAAATCAGAAGATTAAAATAAATAAAAATTCTAATATATTTTTTTATATAAAAACTAACTAAGGACATAAATCCGTCATTGCTAACATCATATATAACATAATGAAAATATGGCCTCATGAACCTTCAGCTACATCATTTCCAAATTGCAACATTATTAATTTGTTATATTTCAATCAAATAAAGAAAAAAAAGATTCGCAGCAAAACTCTTCCCAATCATAATCAAGGATACAATTTAGTGGTCTTAATTAATCACCTTGGATTGTTAAGCATACTAAAAATATCTTGAAGATATTAAAAGAATAAAATTGTGGAGATATAAAAGAAAGAGCGCAGATGCTCCTTCAAGGACTAATGTGATTGGGCTCTTGTTTTCCTTTTTTTTTTTTTTTTTTTTTTTTTTTTTTTGTTAGAAGTCAGCAGTATAGAATTCCTTAAGAAAGCAAGTGCATAAAATATGCTGTGGCCCGTGTACAAGATCAGTGATGATATTGAGGGGCACACAGTAAGCACGCTGTTGTAACTCAGATAAAAAACAACAAGACAAAGTGGGAAGTGAAGCCACAAAATGCGCATGTGGGCTTTTTTACAAAAGCTAAGGAGACAACACACACTATGTAATCGTAAATAAGTAACAAAGTGAAAAAACTTGCGAGAAGCAGCCCTTGTAGCCTGATGTGCAAGAAAGACTGAGTAGCAAATGGAACCGCAGGCGCATCAGAGTTTGGAGTGCCAATACGCCAAACTGTGAAGAACCGTCCAAAGGAGAAATAGTAGTGGCAGAGATAGATATAAATAGAAATATATCCATAGTAAATCCATAACTGCAGAAGATGAGGAAAAAATTGAGCTCCTCCAACTATATGATATATAGGGCATTGAGCTGATAATTTGGACATAATAAAATTGTATACGATGGTAACAGAGTATGATGGTGGTTATCGGTTGAATTTCCCTGATAATGAAGCAGTAATATTGGTCGCTTTTTTTTCTTTGAAAAGAGTCCGTGACCATCCTCCATGAGTTTTGAACGCGTGATGGTAAAGAATGGGACCTATTGGGGATAAATCCCGCTCCTGCTCAGATGATGCTCAGTTTAACGCAACTGATAGCCACGGAAGAGCTTCAGCGGCTGAGCTCCTTTAGACTCCCAGCGGCTGGGCTTTAGCCGAACTGCTCTACGGTCGAGCTTTTTCGGACTCCCAGCGGTCGGACTTTAATCGAACTTCTCAACGATCGGACCTTAGTCGAACTCCTTCAATCGGCCGAACTCTCAAGCGGCCGAGCTTCAGTCAGACTCCCGTGAGAGCCGAGCTCTCTCCGCACTCATTCGGCCGAACTCCTTCCGAGCTTTTCTCAACCGAACTCCTCTAGGGATCCGAACTCCTCTGAAATGGATACACATCGAAGTCCACCGATCAATGCCCGCTTTTTCAGAGCTATGGCTATCAAATCTGGATGAACTGTCACCATCAGTCTGCTACAAGATGATGTGATTGAATGACATGGCCACCACTACTGGCGACACCACTCTTTCTGTAATCAATCCCATGCGGCCCACGACCCATCAGCATGACCGTCACTATCCGCCTGACGATGCCTTTCCCTCCGTACCGAACTTCATGCGGCCCCGAGCGGTCCGCGGCCAGACGATATGACCATCAACATCAATCAAGCTCCGCATATAAAAAGGACCCTCCAGATATGCTAACTCTAATCTCCAATCTCTAAGCTTTAAGCTCTCCTCTTCTTCTCTAAGCTCTATGGAACTCATTTTCGAGCACTCAATTCTTGTTGGCCAGAGCTGACTTGATCGTTGGAGGGTTCTGCCGGAGCCACCCCCCACCGGCTCTGGACAGAACTTCATTTTGCAGGTTCCGGCGGTGACCTCGTCCACCTCCGCTCCAGTTGATTCCGGCGATGATCAGATTCTACGTCAATAGATTGGCGCTAGAAGGAGGGTCCGAACCTTCGAGGTTTTCTTGTTCTTAAAGGAGTGCTCCGATTTCTCTCTTCCTTCTTCGGAGATCTTTCTGAGTTCTTTTCTGAAGAAAAAATGCCTCCTAGGAGAGCTTCGACTCGACGATCGACGGCCTCCACGGTCCAATCCCGTCCAGATCCATTTACTCCTACTTCAGTCCAAGCAGCTCAAATTCCACCTGTATCCATGGTAGATGTGGAGCAGTTCAACCTACTTGTCCGACAGATTCGTGGCCTCACGGAGGTAATGCGGGCCATGCAGCAGCCTCCGACGGTGACTCCACCAGGAAACCCGCCATCCGAATGTTGAAAATCGGCTCCAAGAAAGAGTACTCAAACCGACATACCCACCTCCCCTTGGAAAGGAAAATAGAGAGTCAGAGATCCGTATTCGGATCATGGTTCTCCTCTAGAGAAGATCTTTCCCATTTATAGCCGGAAGTCCCTCAAGATCAACAACCAGGACGATGCCCTTGATCACAGACTGTAGGAGATGGATCGATGGATTGAAGAGCTCAGCCATGTCGCTCCGACTCATCATGCCGACGTCCGCACCGATCCCCCTTTCTTCCTCCAGATTATGCAAGAGTTCATTCCACCGAACTTCGAGCTCTCTCAACTTGAAAGCTACGATGGAACTTATGATCCGGTTGATCATCTGGAGGTCTTCCGTGCCATGATGCTACTCCACGGTGCTTCAGACGCCATACTGTGTCAAGCTTTTCCATCTACCTTAAAGAGAGTAGCTAGAAACTGGTACTCGACATTGAAGTCGGATGCGATCTTCTTTTTTGATCAGATGAGCTATCAGTTTGTGGCCCACTTCATCAGCAGTCGATGTCTGCACCAAAGTTTGGATTCTCTGATGAATGTCAAATAGAAGTAGGGAGAATCCATCTGGGCTTATATCATCCAGTTTAACGCCGCGACATTGAAGGTCTGGGATCTGGACCAGTCTGTTGCGATGGCCGCACTCAAGAACGGTCTTCAGAAGAATGACTTACTGTTCTTCCTAGAGAAAAAGTATCCTGGGGACTTCACCAATCTGTTGGCTTGGATCGAAGGTTATGCCCGAGTTGAAGAGGCCTTCAGGGCCAAGGACGATGAAGGGAAGTCGAGTGAACCTCGACCGCGTTCTCAGACTCCCACTCGGGCTCGAGAGTGTGAAAGCCCCGACAAAGGGAAGCCCCTACAAAGATTTCACAAGATGTGGAATGAAGTTCGGTGGCACTCACAACCACCCCAGTGCGAGCGAGGCCGAACTCCCCCTCAAGCTCGCCATCCAGGAAGCTCCGACAAAGGGGCATGAAGTTCTCCTGCCGAAGATTTCACAAGATGTGGAATGAAGTTCAGCTGCGCTTACAACCACCCCAGCATAAGCGAGGTCGAACTCCCCCTCGAAGCCCGTCATCAGGAAAGCCCCTACAAAGATTTCACAGGAGGTGGAATGAAGTTCGGCCGCACTCACAACCACCCCAGTGCAAGCGAGGCCGAACTTCCCTCGGGCTCCCATCAAGAAAGCCCGACAAAGGGGCATGAAGTTCTCCTGTAGAAGGTTTTACAAGAAGTTCGGCCGTGCTCACGACCTCCCCAGAGCAAGCAAGGCACGAACTCCTCAAGCTCGCCACCAGGAAAGCCCCGACAGAATGGCGCGAAGAAGTCCTCCTTCCGAAAGGTTTCACGACTATGCCTTCCTCAATGCTCCTCGAACTCAAATTCTCATGAAAGTTAAGGACCAGTTGCCAAGACCAGTGCCAAGACCAGAAGGACTACGATCTCCCCCAAACAAGCACGATCGAAGCAAGTACTGCCTCTACCATCATGACTACGGCCACGACACTGAGGAATACATTCAGCTTCGAGATGAAATTAAGGAGCTCGTCAGAAAGGGACGGCTGGATAAATTCCTCCAACGCCAGTCTGAAGTAAGAGAAGATCGGCTAAGGGCGCTATCATAGTCAGAAATGATAAGGAGGTCGGCCACCTCACAGCGTCATCAACGTTATCTCGGCGATTCATCATCTCCCAATGACAAAGCCAAGAGAAGCTTGCTCCAAATTGAGAAGGCCAATATTAGATAGAGGAGGTCGTCTGGCTCGGGCCTTGCTGCCTAAGGGAACCCGGAGGAACAACGCCCCCACGATCCTGAAATGGGGATGTGCTGTCCGTAACTTTCTCTCGGTAAAATTCTTTCCATTCAATAATATTGTTTCTGAGTGCAAAAACTATGTGATGATAGGAAAGAAACGAGCGAAAGTGGTCCGTTAGGAATAGGAGGAGAACCTCGTTCTAACGCGAGCAAAGTCGAAGGCCTCATTCACCTTAGACGAGACGAGGGGACGGACGATTGGTCCGAATGTGCCTCCACAGCCCGTTAAGAACAGGAGGAGAATCTCATCCTAATGCGAGCACAAGTCGAAGGCCTCATTCATCTTAAACGAGATGGGAGGAGAGGCACGGACGACGGTCCATATGTGTCCCCACAGTCCATTAGGAATAAGAGAGGAACCTCATCCTAACGCGAGCAACAGTCGAAGGCCTCGTTCACCTTAGACGAGATGGGGGGGAGACGGACGACGGGTCCGAATGTGCCCTCACAGTCCGTTAGGAAATAGGAGAGAATTCTCGTCCTAATATGAGCAAAATCGAAGGCCTCGTTCCCCTTAGACGAGATGGGGGGAGAGGCGCGACGACGGTCTGTATGTGCCCCCACAATCGTTAGAGAATAGGAGGAGGAACCTCGTCCTAACGCGAGCAAAGTCGAAGGCCTCGTTTCACCTTAGACGAGAATGAGGGGAGACGGACGATGGTCCGAATGTCCCTATACAGCCCGTTAGAAATAGAGGAGAACCTCGTCTAATAGCGAACAAAGTCGAAGACCTCGTTCCACCTTAGACGATGATGAGGGAAGAGCGCATGGACGACGGTCCTATGTGCCCCCACAGTCGTTAGGAATAGGAGGAGGAATCTCGTCCTAATGCGAGCCAAAGTCCGAAGGCCTCGTTTCACCTAACGAGAATGGGGGAGATGGATAATGGTCCGAATATGCCCATCAGTCCGTTAGGAATAGGAGGAGAACCTCGTCCTAATGCGAGCAAAGTACGAAGGCCTCGTTCACCTTAGACGAGATGGGGAGAGCACGGACGACAGTCCGTAATGTTGCCCCCACAGTCCGTAGTAAACGGACCGTTAGAAACAAGAGGAGGAAAATCATCCTAACATGAGTAAAAGTGAAGGCCTCTTCACCTTATGACGAGATGGTGGGAGACGGACGATGGTCCGAATGTGCCCCACATCCTATTAGGAATAGGAGCGAGAAGCTTGTCGCCTAAAACGCAAAGCAAAGTCAAAGCCTCGTCACCTTACACGAGATGGAAGAGAAGCACGGACGATGGTCCAAATGTGCCTCCATAGTCCATTAGGATAGGAGGCAGAACCTCGTCCTAATGCGAGCCAAAGATCGAAGACCTCGTTCACCTTAGACGAGATGGGAAAGAGGCACGGACGACGGTCCGAAGGTGCCCGATAGCTCATTAGAAATAAGAGGAGAACCTCATCCTAATGCGAGCAAAAGTCGAAGGCCTCGTC
>QRFJ01000136.1:2185327-2231165 GCA_006176705.1 Cocos nucifera | reverse complement strand
TCGACTGCAGGAGATAAGATCTCCCCGAGCGGAAAGCTCGGCTGCAGGAGATAAGATCTCCCCCGAGGAAAGCTCGCCGCAGGAGATAGGATCTCCCCCGAGCGCCCGCAACAACCTCGACTCAGGAGATAAGATCTCCCCGAAGAAATCTCGACTACAGGAGATAAGATCTCCCCCGAGGGAAAGCTCGGCTGCAGGAGATAAGATCTCCCCGAGGAAAGCTCGGCTGCAGGAGATAAGATCTCCCCCGAAGCCCGCATCTTCACTCGGCGCAGGAGATAAGATCTCCCCGAGCGCCACTTCCACCTCGGCTGCAGGAGATAAGATCTCCCCGAGCGCGCACTTCGACCTCGACTTGCAGGAGATAAGATCTCCCCGAGCGTGCACTCACTTCGGCTGCAGGAGATAAGATCTCCCCCGAGCGCGCACTTCGGCAGTTGCCTGTTTTGGTACTCTCTTTCTTCAATTTGAACTCGGGAGTGGGGGGCTACTGTTGGGGATAAATCCCGCTCTGCCGAAGCCCGGCCCAACGCTCAGCCCAATGTAACCAGTAGCTGCTGAAGAGCTTCAGCGCCAGGCGCCAGGCGAGCCCCTACCACGGCCGAACTGCCTAGAGGCCGAACTCCTTCGGACCGACCCAGGCGAGCCCATGCAGCCGAACTCCCTCGGGCTTCCACGGCCGAACTCCTTCGGACCGACCTTAGGCGACCGAACTCCTCAGCGAGCCCTGCCGAACCAACTAGCATCCGAAGTCCTCCAACTGGCCAGCCGAGCTCCTTCGAACCTCTCAGCGGCCGAACTCCTTCGGGCCGACTCCAAGCGGCCGAGCTTCAATGAAGTCCTCTCAGCGGCCGAACTCCTCAGCAGTCGTCACTTAGGAGCCCGAACTCCTCAGCAGTCGTCACTGGGCCGAACTCCTCAGCAGTTGTCACTTAGGAGTCCGAACTGCCTGGAGGCCGAACTCCCCTGCGCCAAGGTCCGGGCCGAACTCCCACCGCCAGCCGAACTTCCTGAGGGCCGAGCTCCTTGGACTCCAAGCGGCTGGACTTCTTCGGGAGACGAACTCCTTCGGACCGACCCCAGGCGAGCCCATGCAGCCGAACTCCCTCGGACTTCCCACGGCCGAACTTCTTCGGACCGACCTTAGGCGACCGAACTCCTCAGCGAGCCCTGGCCGAACCAACTAGCATCCGAAGTCCTCCAACTGGCCAGCCGAGCTCCTTCGAACCTCTCAGCGGCCGAACTCCTTCGGGCCGACTCCAAGCGGCCGAGCTTCAATGAAGTCCTCTCAGCGGCCGAACTCCTCAGCAGTCGTCACTTAGGAGCCCGAACTCCTCAGCAGTCGTCACTGGGCCGAACTCCTCAGCAGTTGTCACTTAGGAGTCCGAACTGCCTGGAGGCCGAACTCCCCTGCGCCAAGGTCCGGGCCGAACTCCCACCGCCAGCCGAACTTCCTGAGGGCCGAGCTCCTTGGACTCCAAGCGGCTGGACTTCTTCGGGAGACGAACTCCTTCGGACCGACCCCAGGCGAGCCCATGCAGCCGAACTCCCTCGGACTTCCCACGGCCGAACTCCTTCGGACCGACCTTAGGCGACCGAACTCCTCAGCGAGCCCTGGCCGAACCAACTAGCAACCGAAGTCCTCCAACTGGCCAGCCGAGCTCCTTCGAACCTCTCAGCGGCCGAGCTTCAATGAAGTCCTCTCAGCGGCCGAACTCCTCAGCAGTCGTCACTGGGCCGAACTCCTCAGCGGTCGCCCTCATCAAACTTCGGCCGACCGAGCTCCTACCGAACTCTCGAGTGTCCAAGCCTCAGCCCAAGCCCCAACAGCCGGCCGAACCCCAGACGGCCGAGCTTCGACTTCTCAGCAGCCGAACTCTTCTGCGGACGAGCCTTAGCTGCATACCTCTTGCCAGACGCCTATGGGAGCCGAACTCCCTCCCATCTTCCTCTTCAGGAGCCCGAACTCCCACGAAATGGGCACACGACGAAGGCCTTCAACCCTTCATTCGGCAAGCTCTGCAACCATCACTATCAGTCAGTCCGCCGTACCATCGGTCAGTCCGCCGCGGGCGATAGCGACCCACTGCCAGGCGGCGATGGCTGTCACCCTCAATCCGCCGCACACGGCACCAGTGGGACTGACTCCGCCGAACCTCGAGCGGCCCGCCAGCACGCGGCTGCAGTTGTCACCATCAAGCTCCGCTATAAAAGGACCCCTCCCGACATACTAAGGCTAAGCTCTCTGGACTCTCAAGCTCTCTAAGCTCTCCTCCACATCTCTAAGCTCCGGAACTCATTCCGAGCACTCCATTACTGTTGGTCGGAAACTAACTTGACCGTCGGAGGGTCCTGCCGGAGCCACCACCCCACCGGTTCCGGGCGGGACTTCGTCTTGCAGGTCCCCGGCGGCTTCCAGCGGCCTCGATTGCGGCGACCTCCGGCGGCGACGAATTTCTGCACCAACACTTTCTATGAAAGATTCTAAAGGCTCAGTTTTTGCTATAGAATGGACTTCTTTCAAATGAAAGTCTTATGAAAAGAAAAAAAAGTCTGTAAAAAAAAATAGGTGAAAGGAGGAAAGAAGAAGAAGACAGAGCCGAAGATGAAAGCCACTGCCAAAGAAAAGTGTTTTCATTGCAACAGCGACGGCCACTAGAAGCAAAACTGTCCTACTTACCTGGCCACCCTGAAGAATAAGAAAGAAGGTCCTTCTGGAGGTATGCTCGTTATTGAGTCTAACCTTACGATTTTTTCTGCATCCAGTTGGGTGCTTGACTCTGGTTCTAGTGCTCATCTGTGCACTTCCATGCAGGGTCTTGAGGATAGCAGGAGGCTGAGGGATGGAGACATGATCCTATGCGTCGGTAATGGAGCAAGAGTTGCTGCAGTGGCCGTGGGAACATACCCTCTTCGATTACCATCTGGTTTAGACTTAGTTTTAAAAGACTGTTATTATGTGCCTGCAGCTAGCAGGAATTTGATTTCTGTTTCATGCTTAGCACTAGAAGGCTATGTGATTACCTTCTTTAAGGACCATTGTAACATTCTTTATGAAAGAAATAAAATTGCAAATGGTTTCCTTATTAATGGTCTTTATCAGCTACATATTGATGTATCTGTTTAACTATCGAGCAAAACGTGAATGCCAAACGACCTAGGGATAGTCCAAATGATAGATATCTATGGCACCTGAGATTAGGTCATATAGCAGAAGATAGGATCAACAAATTGGAGAAAAATGGGCTATTGAGTCCATTGACTTTCGAGTCATATCCAACTTGTGAATCTTGTCTTCAAGGCAAAATGACTAAACTCCCTTTTGTTGGACATGGGGAGAGGGCCACAGATCTCCTTGCCCTAGTACATACTGATGTGTGCGGCCCATTTGATGTGCCAGCTAGAGGTAATTTAGTCTACTTCATTACCCTTACTGATGATTTATCTAGGTATGGGTATGTGTATCTTATGAGACACAAGTCTGAAGCTTTTGAAAAGTTCAAAGAATTCAGACATGAAGTAGAAAAACAAACTGGAAAAACCCATTAAGGTTCTTCGATCAGATCGAGGAGGTGAATACCTTAGCCGGGAATTCCTAGACTATCTTAAGGAAAATGGCATAGTCTCTCAATGGACTCCACCAGGAACACCTCAACTCAACGGGGTTTCAGAACGGAGAAATCGGACTCTATTGGATATGGTTCGATCCATGATGAGCTTCACAGACCTCCCTGATTTTCTTTGGGGACATTCATTATTAACTTCAATCTATTTACTGAATAGGGTTCCCTCTAAAACCGTTCCTACCACACCGTATGAGATATGGCACGGTAAGAAACCAAGTCTGAGTCATCTCAGAATTTGGGGTTGTCCGGCTTCATGTCAAAAGACAACAAGCGGACAAGTTAGAGTTTAGGTCCTTTCAGAGCTCGATTCATAGGATATCCTAAAGAGTCATTAGGATACTATTTCTACATTCCAGAAGACCACAATGTGATTGTGAGTCGACATGCCATATTTCTTGAAAAATAGTTTATTCAAGATAGTGGCATTGGAAAGCAGATTAAGCTTGATGAGAAAGTCTCACAAGCAGAACGAGCTAAGGACCAAGTGGAACCAAATCAGGTTGAGCCAATAAGAACACTACCTCCTCCACCTCGTAGATCGGAAAGAGTTTTCCGTCCCCCTGAAAGATACTTAGGTATTATTTCAGAGGACGTAGAGGAAATGTTCCTCATAGGTAATGGTGCTCATGGTGATGATCCCAAAACCTACAACGAGGCGATATCAGATATCGACTCCGAGAAATGGCTTGAGGCAATGAAGTCAGAGATCGACTCGATGCACTCAAACCAAGTCTGGACCTTGGTAGATCCACCAGAAGGTATAGTACCTATTGGGTGTAAATGGATCTTCAAGAGAAAGATTGGTGCAGATGGGAATGTGGAGACATTCAAGGCTAGACTGGTGGCAAAAGGTTATAGTCAACGCGAAGGCATTGACTATCAGGATACCTTTTCCCCAGTAGCTATGCTAAAATCCATCCGCACATTGCTTGCTGTTGCAGCCTATTTCGATTATGAAATATGGCAAATGGACGTGAAAACGGCATTCCTAAATGGATATCTTGAGGAAGATATCTATATGGAACAGCCGCTAGGTTTCACATCCAGTGATACTGATCACAAGGTTTGCAAGCTGCAAAGGTCCATATATGGACTTAAGCAAGCATCTCGGAGCTGGAACACTCGTTTCAATGATGTGATCAAAAAGTTTGGTTTCATCAAAAATGAAGAGGAACCATGTGTTTTCAAAAGGGTCAGTGGGAGCGCTGTTGTCTTCCTCGTATTGTACGTGGATGACATCCTCCTTATTGGGAATGATATTCCCATGTTGACATCAGTCAAGATGTGGTTGTCCAAGGAATTCTCCATGAAAGACCTAGGTGAAGCATCCTTTATTCTAGGAATTAAGGTCTATAGGGATAGACCGAATAGGATGCTAGGACTTTCACAGAAGATGTACATAGAGGAAGTACTAAAGAGGTTTAGTATGGAAAACTCTAAGAGGGGATTAATACCCTTCAGACATGGTATTCATCTTTTCCAAGAAGATGTGCCCCAGCACACCTGAGGAAATAGAACGCATGAGCAAGATCCCTTATGCTTCTGCAATAGGGAGCCTCATGTATGCCATGCTATGTACACGACCTGATATAGCCCATGCTGTGAGTGTCACAAGCAGATATCAGTCAAATCCAGGTGAAGAACACTGGACTTCTGTGAAATGTATCCTTAAGTACTTGAGAAGAACTAAGGATATGATGTTGGTCTTTGGTAATGGAGAACTCCAAGTCCAGGGATACACAGACTCGGACTTCATGTCCGATATAGATGATCGAAAGTCGACATCTGAGCAGACTGTTTGTGCTGGAAGAGTTCCAAGCAAACGGTGATAGCAGATTCATCATGATCGATCAAAGTACATCTGTTTGTGCAGAGAAAGGTTACGTTAAAAGAGGTCAAGAGACGGATACCACCTCATCCGCGATTACCTTGAGAAAGGTTACGTCGAGGTCAAGAGAGTCAACTCCGCAGATAATGTGGCAGACCCACTTACAAAGCCGTTGGGCCAGCAGAAGATCGAAGCCCACCTTGAGAAGATGGGACTTAGACTTATAGCCAATTGGCTTTAGGACAAGTGGGAGATTGTTAGATATATGTGCCCTAGAAGCCAGAATTGGCTGACACTTGTAATACACTTCTAGGGGCAAAATTATAATTTTGACTATAATTAATAAAATGGGTTATTTTCTATCACATATGTGTATTTAGTGTCTGTGATACATCCTTTGAGTTAATGGTAATGATAAATTCATATTTTCAAGAGTTGAAAATTTAAGACATGAATAATCATTATTAACTCATAAACAGCTCCCGACCATAGGATCATCACGAGGATGGTGATTGATCCGGAAGGTTGGTGTACGATCGCTTCTCTTTAGTAGATGAGTCTTGAGTCTACGGTGTGGAGACACCGGAGCGAGAGTACAGGTACTCGTTAGAGAACGAGGGCACTGAGCGTGACCACCTCGAGTAGTCATTAGGAAGTCTACCTTCTCGTCAATGACTGACTCGATGCTGCAGTAGTGTGTCTGGTTCTTTGACCTGAGATGCATCGGCAGTTCACCTTGAGGGTGTTATAGTTTGACTACACCATTACTCGGTCTCCTAGCCATATGGAACCCTGAGGTGTATGTTGGCTATAGCATGTTCATTGTAGGAACTGGATTGCATCAAGATGGAATCTATCTACCTCGGTGGTAGAGGAGCAGCCCTATGATGATCATGAGAATCAAGTCCAGAAGCCCATGGCCATGGCAGAGTGAAATAATAGAAAGAGTTTCTATTTAGATTTTCACATTGGACTCGAATCGAATGATTACATCATATGACAGAGACTAGGGTTTGACGAGTTCACCTTAACCCTAATCTGATCGGGGCTCAAGATAGAAGAACTTAATCACACAGGTAGCTGCACCAAGAGGTTCGCATTCAGCTCTGATGGGTTGCCACCATATACTGCTAGGTGTCACTGGTGGATTTTGGGAGCAATTAGAATGATTTAGATGATCGATCATTCTAGCTGTTCGAATCAGAAGAGTTCTGATCCATCGAAAGGAGTTTCGATGATGTCGATGATAGAGATCATGACATATCCCATTACCATACAGAACTGAACCTAACTGGGTCACACAAACAAGGGTTTGAATCTGGTGATCATCAATTGAACTGATCTAGTTCAATTGATCTGAATGAGATTCAATTAGGTTCAAAGGAAATCGTGCTAGCACTCGATTGAAACCTAACGTTCTTCTTTTACTATCATAAATAAGTTGTCCTGACTGAGCCAAAGGAGTTTGTGCTCAATCAGAGGCCTTCATATGGTCTGACTGGAGGTTGTCCAAGTCAGAATAGGTTGTCTTATTTGTAAGACATTACCTGCCATTTTTGGTCACCTGCCATTTCTTGTTCTTTGACTTTGGTCAAAAGTCTACCTTTGACTGGTCAAACGTTGACCATTGATACTTTGACTTTTGACCACATGTCATGCACCTATTGGAGAGCTGGTGGGGGCCTTGTCCCCCTGCCAGAACCTGGCAAGGAGAAGGGCGCACGCCAAGGGTGGCGTGAGCCCAAGTAGGAGGCGCTCTAGGAGTCCTTGTTGGACAAGGACTCCACCTCCCTTTTGGATTCCAATCAGAGTTCTACTAAGAATCCAGTTTGACTGGTCTTAGGCGCCCTCTAAGGAGGAATCCAGGGGTCTCTATTCCAACCAATCAGATTTAGATCTGATTTCACAAAGGGTTGTGATTGGTTGAGAGGAAGAGGAGTTGGATCACGCAAGAGGTCTATAAATAAGACCCTGCGCCCAACCTCAAGTAGCTAATCTGAAATCAATTGAGAAATTCCCACGCCCCAAGGCTGCCTCTCCCCTCCTTCTCCATGCCATAGTCTCTTCTCCCTCTTGCTCTCCACGTCCAAAAGGTGTTTTGGACTTAGGTTGGTGCGATTCAGATCAAAAGAAAGGCGATCAAAAGCAAGAAGGCTGCGCTGCTGCAAAAGGACGACTGCAGATCTTCAAAAGAGTTTTGAAGATCCTCCAGATCAGATCCAGATCTGATTTTTGGAGGTGTGATAGAGAAGAAGAGGATCTCCAGATCCAACCCGAGTGGATACCGGTAGAGGCCAGGCGCTTGCGTGGCTAAGATCCAGAACCTTCCGCTGCAATCAGGATCATCTACAGGGTAATAGGATTACCCAAATCAAGGTAAATTAAATTTGATTTAATTTATCTTATTTTATTTTTATTTATTAAAATAATAAGAATCAGATCTGAAACATATATCAAGATCTGATTAGGATCAAGAGAAAAATTTTTGAAATATATCTCTTGATCCGATCAGATCTGAACGAATCTGGTCTGAAAAATCAGGATTTTTCCTCAGAGAAGTTCGAAAGAAGTTTGACTCCTGAAGAAGTCCGACTGAAGGAGAAGTTTGGAAGGAGTTCGGCTTCTAGAGGTACTGGACTGAAGAAAAAATCTAGAAGGAGTTTGGCTCCTAGAGGAGTCCGACTGAATGAGAAGTCTGAAAGGAGTTCAGCTCCTGAAGGCACTGGACTGAAAAAAAATCCGAAAGGAGTTTGATTCCTGAAGAAGTCCGATTGAAGAAGAAATCTGAAAGGAGTTTGGCTCCTGAAGGAGCTGGACTGAAGAAAAAATTTGGAAGGAGTTCGACTCCTGAAGGAATTCGACTGAAGAAGAAGTTCGGAAGGAGTTTGATTCTTATAGAAATCCAACTGAAGAAAAAGTCTGAAAGAAGTTCGGCTCCTGGAGAAATTCATCTAAAGGAGAGATTCGAAAAGAGTTCGATCGCTAGAGGGATCCGACTGATGAAGAAGTCTGAAAGAATTTCGACTCTTGGAGGAGTCTGATTGAAGAAGAAATTCGAAAAGAGTTTGGCTCCTATAGAAATTCGATTGAAGAAAAAATTTAGAAGGAGTTCGATCACTGGAGGAGTTCGATCGTTGGAGGAGTTTGGCTATTGAACGAGTTCGGCCACTAGAGGAGATCGATTGGAGTTTGACTGCCAGAGGAAGAATTTTGGATTGAATCTTTTTTATAATTACCGATTGCATTAGGCTAAGCATCAGGCTAGACTTCGATGGGAGCGAAATTTATTCTCAATAATAGTCTCCCTACTCTCAAATTTAAAATTTGAAGGAAGGGAGTAAAAAAAAGATGACTACCGAAGTCCACTTTTGGGTTCTACACTAGTTCAGGTTGAAGCTCGAAGGAGATCTTATCTTCTATTGACATAAATGTTGAAGCTCGAAAAAATTTTTATCTCTAGTCGAGGTTGAAGGAGATCTTATCTCCTGTTGACGTAGATGTTGAAGCTCGGAGGAGATCTTATCTTCAGTCAAGGTTGAAGAAGATCTTATCTCTCGTTGACGTAGACGTAGAAGCTCAGAGGAGATCTTATCTCCAGTCGAGATTGAAGAAGATTTTATTTTCTGTTGACGTAGACTTTGAAGCTCGAGGGAGATCTTATCTCCAGCCGAGATTGAAGAAGATCTTATCTCCTATCAATGTAAAAGCTTCAGAGAGATTTTATTTTCAGCTAAGGTTGAAGGAGATCTTATCTCTTATTGACGTAGACTTTGAAACTCGAAGAAGATCTTATCTCTAACTGAGGTTGAAGGAGATCGTATCTCCTATTGATGTAGATGTTGAAGCTCGAGAGAGATCTTATCTTCAGTCAAGATTGAAGGCCTTCGACTTGCTCATGTTAGGACGAGGTTCTCCTTCTATTCCTAACAGGGCCAACTATTGATTGCTTTTTTCCTATCATCACATAGTTTTCGTACCAAAAAATAATAATACTGAAATGGAGGAATTTTATTGAAGAAAAATTACTAATAGTATATCCTCCGATTTTTTGAATTCAAAGATTATGGGAGCGTTGTTCCTCCGAGCTCCTTTAGATGATAAGTTTCATACCAGATGATCTCCTCTATTTTATACCAGCCCTTCCGATCTGGGGCAAGCTTTCCTTGGCTTTGAGGTTGAGAGATGGTGGCTCATTGAAGCACTAAGTCCCCCAGAGATAGGATTATTGATGCCGAGAGGTGGCTGATCTTCTTATTGTTCCTTCCTTATTAGTGGTTCTAGCTATGACAGCATCCTTGGTCGATCTTCTCTTACTTCAGATCGGCGTCTAAGGAATCGATCCAATCGACCTCTCCTGATGAGCTCCTTGATTTTATCTTGGAGCTGAATGCATTCTTCAGTATCGTAATCGTAGTCATAATGGTAGAGGCAGTACTTGCTTCGATCGTGCTTGTTTGAAAAAGATTGTAATTCTTTTGGTTTCGATAGCAGATTCTTGATTTTCATCAGAACTTAAGCTTTAGGAGCATTAAGGGGGCCGTAGTTGCAGAACCTTTCGGGGGGAGGACTTTTTTGCATCCAGGTGTCGAGGCTTCTTTGATGACGAGTTCGAGAAGGAGTTTGGGCTCACTTACGCTCGGAGGGAGTTCGTGTGCGTGGTCAAACTTTATTCGATCCTCCATCAGTCATGGGTTTACTAGACTCCCTCACCTACCGCTCTCCTATGGCTTCTTCATCCTTCAACTTGAAGGCTTCTTCCATACGGACATATCTTTTGATCCGGGCTAGTAGATCGGTAAAGTCTCTGGGATACTTCTTCTCTAAGAAGAATAGCAAATCATTCTTTTGAAGGCCACCTTTGAGTGCGGCCATTGCAACAGATTGGTTCAGATTTCAGATCTCCAATATAGCAGCATTAAACTGGGTGACATAAGTTCGGATAGATTTTTTCTTCTTCTGCTTGACATTCATCAGAAAATCTGAACATCGACACGGATGTCAGCTGCTAACGAAGTGAGCCATAAACTGATGGGTCATCTGATTAAAGAAGAAAATCATATCCGACTTCAACGTCGAGTATCAGTTTTTTGCTGCTTTCTTTAAGATAGATGAGAAAGCTCGGCATAATATAGCATCTGATGCATCATGGAGTAGCATCATAGTTCGGAAGACTTTTAGATGATCAATCGGATCAGAGATTTCATCGTAGCTTTTAAGTTGGGAAAGCTTGAAGTTCGGCGAAATGGACTCTTGCATAATTCAGAGAGAGAAAGAAGAATCAGTGCAGACATCATCATGGAGAGCCGAGGCGATGTGGCAGAGTCCTTTAATCTATCGATCCATCTTTCATAGTTTATGATCGAGAACGTCGTCTCGATCGTAGATCTTGGATGGCTTTCAATTGTAGACGGAGAAGGTCTTTTCTGAAGAAAAATCATGATCTGAATATGGATCCTCTACTCTTTATTTTTTCTTCCTAAGGGCGATGGATATGCTAGACCAAATGCTCTTCCTTAGGATCGGTTTCTGACATCCTGATGGCGGATTTCTTGATGGAATCACCATCGAAGGCTACTGCATGGCCTGCACCATTTCGGTGAGGCCCTAAATCCACTGCATCAGTAGGTTAAACTACTCTGGATCTACCATGATCATCAATGAAGGTGGTGATTGAAGCACCGACGATGGAGCAGGAATAGATGGATCTTGCTCAGACCTGATGGTAGAAGCGGTAGATCTCTGGGTAGTTGCCTTCTTTGGAGGTATTTCTTAGGATCGAAGAAGAGGGTGGAGATGAACCTTGAAGAAGAAGGTCGGTAGGGTCGACTGAGTACTTCTTTAAGAATAAAGGTACCTCAAGAATAGAGGGTCCTTCATCTAGCAACAATTCTATTGGTGCAGAATCTGATTGATGTTGGATCGAGCTAGAGTTGAGGAAGAAGAGATCGCCGTTGGTGATCTACAAAATAAAGTTCCATCCGGAGTCAGTGGTGGTGGCTCCGATAAGATCCTCTGACGATCAAGTCAGCTCTTCTGACCAACAGAAATGGAGTGCTCAGATAAGAATTTAGTAAAATTTTGAAAAAAAAAAGAGAGCTTAGAAAAAATGTATCTAGAGGGTCTTTTTTATAGATGAAACCTGTAGTAGATTGATAGTTATGGTCGTAACCATCCAATAATGGATCGCTCGAAGCCACGTGGAGTTTGTTACGAAGAGTGATGTCCGTTGCCATGAAGTGACGATTCGTTGAGATTTAATAGTTGAAGTTCGAACGAAGCAGGTGTTGGTCGGCGAAGAGCTTTGACATACATCAATTTCGAAGAAGTTCGGACTCCTAAAGAAAATACAATTAGAGAGGATCATCTGGAATGAATGCTAGCTGAAATCTGAAAGTAATCCATTAGAAAAATTCGATTGAAGAAGAAGTTCGAAAGGAGTTTGGCTCCTGGAGGAGTCCAACTGAAGGAGAAGTCCGAAAGGAGTTCGGTTCTTGGAGGCACTGGACTGAAGAAAAAATTTGGAAGAAGTTTGGCTCCTAAAGGAGTCCGACTAAAGAAGATGTCCAGGAGTTCGGCTCCTGAAGGAGTCTAACTGAAGGAGAAGTTCAGAAGGAGTTTGGCTCCTGAAGGCACTAGACTGAAGGAGAAATTCGAAAAGAGTTTGGCTCCTAGAGGAGTCCGACTGAAGAAAAAATTTGGAAGAAGCTTGGCTCCTGGAGGAGCTGGACTGAAGAAAAAATTTGGAAGAAGTTCGACTCCTGGAGGAGTTTGACTGAAGGAGAAGTCTGGAAGGAGTTTGACTCCTGTAGAAATTCGACTGAAGAAGAAGTTTGAAAGAACTTTGGCACCTGAAGAAATCCGTCTGAAGGAGAGATCTGAAAAGAATTCGACCGCTGGAGGGGCCCGACTGATGAAGAAGTTTGGAAGGAGTTCGGCTCTTGGAGGAGTTCGACTAAAAAAAAATTTGAAAGAAGTTCGGCTCCTGGAGGAGTCCGACTAAAAAAGAAGTCCGAAAGGGGTTTGGCTTCTGGAGAAATTCGACTGAAGAAAAAATTTGGAAGAAGTTTGGCTCCTGTAGAAATCCGACTGAAGGAGAAATTCGAAAGAAGTTCGACCGCTGGAGGAGTTCAGCCGCTGAAGGAGTTTGGCTACTGAATGAGTTCGGCCATTGGAGGAGATTGGTTGAGGTTCGATTGTTGGAGGAAGAATTTCGGATTGAAGCTCTTTCGTGATTATTGGTTGCATTAGGCTAAGCATCAGGATGAACTTCGACGGGAGCAAAATTTATCTCTAACACCAAGGTTCCTTCGAGAATTCATATAGCTTATCCAAATGAACATTAAGTTATTAGTAGTAATAATTATGAGCATCGACCATTACCAAGAAATAAGTAAAATTAAAGGCAAAATTTTGATCATATTCATATACCTCCACTTGAGGAGTTTCAAGTATCCGCACATGGTTGGCTTCTATCAAATCTTCAAGCATAGAATCCTTTAACAGCTTAAACTTTGCAATAACTTCAAAATTAATTGATGTATGAAAAATCTTGTCCATCACCAAAACACAACAAGAATCATTAAGTATGTCTTCTTGTTGCTTGGTCTCTAAGGCTGTTTCAAAATTAGTGAGCTCTTCATCCTTGTAACTGGCTGAATTTTCATAAAAAATATCCAAATCTTGGATAGCTTCGATGTAAGATTCTTCCATATAATTTGATTTCTTAATACAAATCTCCATAATCAGATCAACTACAGCATCTTTCAACTCTTCCTGAGCAGTTTCAAAATTAATAGACTCTTCAATCATGACTTCTTTTGAATTTGATATGGTAGCCATTTGATCAAGTTTCTGATCAATCTTGCTATACTTTGAGTCTTCAAAAATTGATCCAGACTCTTACTGATCAAGCTTCCTCATGTTTCAGATCTTCATCTTTAAACTACTTTTGTTCTTTATTTAGATCTTTGGAGAAGTTTGGAATTGTGATGTCCCATATTGCTTGAGTTTGAGTGGACTGTTGTAAGAATATCCCATACTTTCTTCAACTCCTTTGCATCTAGAATATGGAGAAAAATTTCTTTATCAATTGAATTTTGAATAGTCTATATTACCTTCTTAGATTTTAAATTCTATTCTATTTTTGCAATCTCATCTATTGGTATCATCTCCGACTTATCTAAAATATCTTATAAATCTAGGCCTTTCAAATGAGATCTGATAAGAGCCTTCCAATATGGATAATAGGTGTTGTTCAACTTACGAAAAGAAGTGGTAGTAGTAAAAGTAGTCTTATTGATATTAATAAGGTTATGCATCGTATATGTGAACCTATTGATAGAGAAGATACTAGCATCGGCCATGATGATTCATCTCTTGAATTATCAAATAAGAGTCTATACGTTTACACCACTACAAAATGAATTACTAAAAGCTTTTCAACCACATTAAGCTATGACATGAGAACCACCAAAAATTAAGTTGCTACTCTAAAAAAACTATGCTTTGAATAAATCTGATTGAATCCACAAACTACTAAGCTACTCTCTAAGCCAATAACTTGGATGTAGAGCTCCAAATACATGGACTATTGATCTTAAAATATGAGCTGTAATATCATAAAGAACCACAAAAAAAAAGGACCATAAATCTCAAATCTTTAGCCATGATACCATGTAGAATGGTATGCTACTTGGTAGATCGAATATGCCAGCCCAAGATCCGAAGAAAATACTAAAAAAAATAATAGAGAAGAAATGTTGGAAGAAACATAAATTTAGAAGAGAAAAAAAAATTATTAAAAAAAATCAAGCTATTCAAGGAAGCTCTCTCATATCTCACCAAACACGATATCTCTAACTCTCTCTCTCTTCCCACACCTCTCATACTTCTTCTATGGTTTTCTACCATTTTTCACATACAAAGAAAACCCCAAAGGTCCCTTTAAATAGAGTACTATGTGAGTGGGAGTTTGACTCTCATCTGAACTCAAAAAATCAAAATTTACTAAAACACAAACTCTAATAATATTTTAAAAAATAATTAAATAGAGTAATACTAGAAATATAATCTTAAAAACATTATAACTAATAATGAACTAAAAATAGAATCTTAATTAAGTTTAGACTTAGCAATGAATCTCAATAAAAGATTCCATGATTTTAGAAAGCACAAATATTAAAATGGATCCCAATAATTATCCATCTTTATAGAAAATAAATTTTTAAAAATGGATCCTAATAGTCTAATAAAAATGTAGAAAAAGCATTTCATAATTGTAAAGAGAGCAAGCATGAAAATAGATCCTCATGATCATGGAGAGACAAGAGTGCATATGCTTGACTTGATTCCCTAATAATTCTTTGATACCATGAGCATGTCGAAAGAAATAGCCATCAATGGATTTGATGGCATCAATAATGTTAACAGTATAGAAGTTGACTTCAAGGGTCCATTTGGTTGGAGTTAATCTAGTACGAAAGAATAAATCTTATATCAGATTATCATGTTTGGTGTAAAAAATAGGAGAGATGATAAAAAATTAATAGATCATATATTTATTTTTTAGAGAGAGAAAGTAAAACAAATACCATAGGATATTAGTATTTGATAAATTTTTGAGTCATAGTAATCCATACTTGATAGAAATACCCCCATATAATTATTGTATTTATTTTGATGTCTTTCTAAATTCATTCAATAAAGAGCTTTTACAAAAAAATTAAGACGTATTGCAAAAAATTAAGACGTATTATGCAAAGAGCTATATATAGTCACAATTAGTATATAAAAACTAATTAACATGATAATGCTATTTTGATATTAAAAAATTATTTTATATTGATAGATATATTTATAATTTTAGTCATATTCCTATAGAAGATTATCTTTAATTAAATGTAGTAATTTTTTCAGCATCATTTTGTAGAGTAATTTTTTCATTAACCAAATATAGTAAAAATTATTTTCTTCTATAATCAATTTTTTAAATAAATATTTTTTATGAATTATTAGATTATCCCATAATTTGATATACCTAAACCAAACAACCCCAAGTCTTTTCATTATTTGCATTACTCTGACATTCTAGGAAGTATAATGGCTCCATGATTTTCTTATTCTAGAGAACTCTAGTACTTGGATTTGTGCAGTTACTATTACTCTTAGGGTCTGTTTGGTTGAAATATATCGAATTACAAGATAGTCTGATAATTTTTAAAAATTATTTATTAAAAAAATAATTATAGAGAAAAATAATTTTTATAATATTTGATTGGTAGAAAAATTACTCCAAAAAATGACATTGAAAAAAGATTACTACGTTAGTTGGAGGTAAATTTATATAGAAATATGATCAAATTCATAAATATATCCTTCAATATAAAATATTTTTTAAAACTAGATAACATTGTCATCTCCAATTAATTTTTATATAATAACTATAATTCATAACCCATTGCATAATGCTATCTCTATCTTAATTGTTTTAGAAAAATCTTTATTGAATGAATTCGGAAGGACATCAGAATAAATTCAATGATGACATATATAGCTATTGTTGGGGATAAACCCTGCTCCTATCAAAGTCCAGTCTGATGCTCAGCCTAATACAATCGGTAGTCATGAAAGAGCTTCGGCGGATGAGTCTTAGTCGAACTCCTTCAACCAACCAAACTTCTCAGTGGTCGAGCCCCTTTCGAACTCTCCGACGGCCGAGTCTTAGTCGAATCCCTTCAACCGACCGAACTTTCCAGCAATCGAGTTTTAGCCGAACTCCTTCAGTCGGTCGAACTTCTTAACGATCGAGCTCCTTCTAAACTCCCCAGCGGTCGAGTCTTAGTCGAATTCTTTCAACCGATCGAACTTATCAACGATCGAGCTTCAGTCGGACTCCTATGGTAACCGAACTCTTCGGTGGCTGAGCCTCAATTGAACTCCTCAACAATTGAGCCCTAGCCAAACTCCTTCTAGATTGCTCCTGCAATCAAATTTCTCCAGGAGCTGAACTCCTTCTGAATCGCTCCTGCAGTCGGACTCCTCTAAGAGCCGGACTCCTTTCAGAATTCTTCTTCAATCAGATTTTTTCAGGAGCCGAACTCCTTTCAGATCTCTCCTACAGTCGGACTTTTTTAGAAATCGAACCCCCCCGGACATCCCCTTCGATCAAATTTTTTTCGAATGATCCCCTCCAGACGTATCCCCCTTAGGAGTCCGAGCTCCTCTGAAATGGATATACGTCGAGGTTCTTCACCAATCAACGCCTGCTTCCTCGAACTATGGCTGTTGAACCTCAATGATATGGCTGCCACTACCAATCTGACGACATCATTCTCTCCATAACCAACCCCATGCAGCCCACGATCGGACGACATGGCCACCACTACCAATCTAACAATATTACTCTCCATAATCAGCTCCATGCGGTCCACGATCGGACGACATGGCCACTACTACCAGCCTGGCGACACCTCTCTCTCCGTACCAAATCTCATGTGGCCTAGAGCGGCTCGCTACCAGATGGTATGGTTTTCACCATCATTCAAGCTCCGTCTATAAAATGGACCCTCCATATATGTTTCCTAGAAGCTCTCCTCTCCCCTCTAAAGCTCTAAGCTCACTTTTCATTCGTGAGAACTCCATTTCTATTGGCCAGAAGAGCTGACTTGATCATCGAAGAGTTTTGTTGGAGCCACCACTACCAACTCTGGATGGAATTTTATTTTATAGATCACCGACGGTGACCTCATCTCCCCCAGCTTCAGCTCGATCCATCGTCAACCAAATTCTGCACCAAAAGAATTGGTGCTAGAAGGAGGGCTTGCTGTTCTTGAGGTTTTCTTATTCTTAAAGGAGTGCTCAGCGACAACCTCTCTCTTCCTCTCTAGAGTTCTTTCTCGAGAAAAAATGTCCCCTAGGAAAGCTTTGACCCGATGATCGATGGCCTCCACAGCTTGATCCCATCTAGATCCATCTACTCCCGCTTTAGCCTTGACAACCCAAGTTCCACCTATAGCTGTGGTAGATGTGGAGCAGTTCAACTTACTGGTCTAGTAGGTTCATGGCCTCACCGAGATGATGCAGGCCATGCGACAGCCTTCGATGGTGACTCCACTAGAAAGCCCGCCATCAGGATGTCGAAAATTGACCCCAAGGAAGAGTATTCGGGCTAGCATACCCATCGCCCCTAGGAAGAAAAAATAGAGAGTAGAGAATCCATATTCGGATCGTAGTTTTTCTTTAGAGGAGATCTTTCCCATTTGTAGCTGGAAGCCCCTCAAGATTTGCAACCAAGATGACACCCTCAATCACAGACTGTGGGAGATGGACCGATGGATCAAGAAACTTCGTCATATCACTCTGGCTCGTTATGACGACGTCCGCACCGATCCTTTCTTTTTTCTTCGAATTATGCAAGAGCCTGCTCCGTCGAACTTCAAGCTCCCTCAATTTGAAAGCTACGATGGAACCTCTGATCCAGTTGATCATTTAGAGGCCTTCCGGACCATGATGCTACTCCATAGTACATCAGACGCCATATTATGTCGAGCTTTCCCATCTATCTTGAGGGAGGCAGTAAGAAACTGATACTCGACATTGAAACCAAGTACGATCTTCTTTTTTGACCAGATGAGCCATCAGTTCATGGCTCACTTCGTCAGCAACTGACATCCACGTCAAGGTTCGGATTTCTTAATGAATGTCAAATAGAAGCAGAGAGAATCTATTCGAGCTTATGTCATCCAATTTAACACTGCTGCTTTGAAGGTCCAAAATCTGGACCAGTCTGTTGCCATGGCCGCACTCAAGGGCGACCTCCAGAAGAATGACTTGCTGTTCTTCCTAGAGAAGAAGTATCCCAGAGACTTTGTCGATCTGCTGGCTTGGGTTAAGGGATATGCCCATGCGGAAGAAACCTTCAAGTTGAAGAACGAAGAAGCCTTAGGAGAGCGACGGACGGATGAGTATAATAGACCCACCATCGATGGAGGGCCGAGTGAAGTTCGATCGTGCTCACGGACTCCCCTCGGACGCAAGCGAGCCTGAACTCCTCGAGCTCATCATCAAGGAAGCTCCGATAGAAGGGTGCGAAGAAGCCCTCCTCCTGGAAGGTTCCACAACTATGCCCCCCTCAATGCTCCTAAAGCTCAAGTTTTGATGAAAATTAAGAACCAACTACCAAGACCAGAAGAATTAAGATCTCCTCCAAATAAGTAGGATCGAAGCAAGTACTGCCTCTACCATCCTGACTACGGTCATGACACTGAAGAATGCGTTTAGTTTCGAGACGAAATCGAGGAGCTCATTAGGAGAGGCTAGCTGGGTCGGTTCCTCAGATGTCAACCTGAAGCAGGAGAAGATCGGCCAAGGGCGCTACCATAGCCAGAACCACCAATGATGGAGGAACAACAAAAAGATCGATCGCCTCTCATATCATCGATGCCACGTCTGGGAGGAGCTTGGTACTTGGGCGATCCGTCATCTCCCAGCTTCAAAGCCAAGAGAAGCTTGCTCCAAATTAAGAAGGCTAGCATAAGATAGAGGAGGTCGTCTGGCCTAGGACTTACCATCTGAAGGAACTCGGAGGAACAACGCTCCCATGATCCTGAAACACAAAAAATTTAGAGATGCGTTGCCAGTAACTTTTTTTCAATAAAATTCTTCCATTTCAATAATATTATTTCTTGGTGCAAAAACTACGTGATGATAGGAAAAAAGCAGTCAATAGTGGCTGTGTTAGGAACAGAAGGAGAACCTCATCCTAACATGAGCAGGTCAAAGTTTTTCAATCTCGGTTAGAAATAAGATCTCTTCCGAGCGTCCGAGTCAATCTCGGCTAGAGATAAGATCTCTTCCGAGCGCCCGAGTCAACCTCGGCTAGAGATAATTAGAGATAAGATCTTTTCCGAGCGATCGAGCCAACCTCGGCTGTAGGAGATAAGATCTCCCCCGAGCTTTAACCTCGGCTAGAGATAAGATCTCTCTCGAGCAACCGAGCCAACCTCGACTGCATGAGATAAGATCTCCCCCGAGCTTCAACCTCGGCTAGAGATAAGATCTCTCCCAAGCGACTGAGTCAACCTTGACTAGAGATAAGATATCTCCTAAGCGATCGAGCCAACCTTGGCTGCAGGAGATAAGATCTTCTCCGAGTTTCAATCTTGGCTAGAGATAAGATCTCTCCTGAGTGCCCGAGTCAACCTCAGCTAGAGATAAGATCTCTCCAGAGCGATCGAGCCAACCTCGACTACAGGAGATAAGATCTCCCCCGAGCTTCAACCTCGGCTAGAGATAAGATCTCTTTCGAGCGCTCGAGTCAACCTCGGCTAGAGATAAGATCTCTCCCGAGCGATCGAGTCAATCTCGATTGCAGGAGATAAGATCTTCTCCGAGCTTCAGCCTCGACTGTAGGAGATAAGATCTCCCCCGAGCCAACCTCAGCTGTAGGAGATAAGATCTCCCCTAAGCTTCAGCCTCAACTGCAGAAGATAAGATTTCTTCCGAGCCAACCTCGACTGTAGGAGATAAGATCTCCTCCGAGTTTCAACCTCAGCTGTAGGAGATAAGATCTCCCCCGAGCCAACCTCGACGGTAGGAGATAAGATCTCCCCGAGCTAACCTCGACTGCAGGAGATAAGATCTCCTCCGAGCTTCAACCTCGACTACAGGAGATAAGATCTCCTCCGAGCCAACATCAGCTGTAGGAGATAAGATCTCTTCCATGCTTCAACCTCGACTGCAGGAGATAAGATCTCCCCCGAGCTTCAATCTCAACTGCAGGAGATAAGATCTTCCCTGAGCCAATCTCAGCTGCAGGAAAATAAGATCTCCCCGAGCTTCAACCTCGACTGCAGGAGATAAGATCTCCCCCGAGCTTCAACCTCGACTGTAGGAGATAAAATCTCCCCCGAGCCAATCTCGATGGTAGGAGATAAGATCTTTTCTGAGCTAACCTCGATTGCAGGAGATAAGATCTCCCCCAAGCGACCGAGTCAGTTTTGGCTACAGAAGATAAGATCTTCCCTGAGCTTCAGCCTCGGCTGCAGGAGATAAGATCTTCCCCGAGCCAGCTTCGGCTGTAGGAGATAAGGTCTCTCCTAACCTTCAACCTTGGCTGGAGATGAGATCTCTCCCGAGCCTCATCTTCAACTTCAACTTTGGCTGGAGATGAGATCTCCTCCGAGCTTCATCCTGAACTGGCGCAGAGCCCTGAAGAGGACTACGGCAGTCGCCTTTTCTGCACTTTCTTTCTTCGAGTTTTGAACTCGGAAGTGAGGGAGACTATTGTTGGGGATAAATTCTGCTCCTGTCAAAGTTCAATCTGATCCTTAGCCTAATGCAACCGATAGTCATGAAGAGCTTCAGCGGACGAGCCTTAGCTGAACTCCTTCAGCTGGCCAAACTTCTCAGCGGTCGAGCCCCTTTCGAACTCTCCGATGCTCGAGTCTTAGTCGAATCCCTTCAATCGATCGAACTCTTCAGCGGTCGAGTCTTAGTCGAACTCCTTCAGCCGATCGAACTCAGTGGTCGAGTCCCTTCCAAACTCCCCAGCGGCCGAGTCTTAACAAATTCTTTCAATCGACCGAACTTCTCAGCAGTCGAGCTCCAATCGGACTTCTACGGTAGCCAAACTTTCTTCGAACTCCTCAGTGGCCGAGCCCCGATCGAACTCCTCAACGATCGAGCCCTAGCCGAACTCCTTCCAGATAGCTCCTGCAATCAAATTTCTCTAGGAGCCGAACTCCTTTCAAATTGCTCCTACAATCGGACTCCTCCAAGAGCCAAACTCATTCCAGAATTCTCCTTCAATCAGATTTTTCTAGGAGCCGAACTCCTTCCGAATTGCTCCTGCAGTCGAACTCCTCCAAAGGTCGAACTCCCTCCGAACATCCCCTTCGGTCGAACTCCTTCCGGATGATCCCCTCCAGACGTATCCCCCTTAGGAGTCCGAGCTCCCCTAAAATGGATATACGCCGAGATTGTTCACCAACCAGCGCTTGCTCCCTCGAACTATGATTGTTGAACCTCGATGGTATGATGGTCACTACCAGTCTGACGACACCACTCTCTCCACAACCAGTCCCATACGATCCACGATCGGACGGTATGGCCACCACTACCAATCTGACGATACCACTCTCTCCATAACCAGCCCCACGTGGCCCACGGTCGGACGACATGGCCACCACTACCAGCCTGACAATACCTCTCTCTCCGTACCGAACCCCATGCGGCCTAGAGCGGTCCGCTACCAGATGGTATGGTCGTCACCATCATTCAAGCTCCATCTATAAAAGAAATCCTCCAGATATGTTTCCTAGAAGCTCTCCTCTTCCCTCTAAAGCTCTAAGCTCATTTTTCATTCCTAAGCACTCCATTTCTGTTGGCCAGAAGAGCTGATTTGATCGTCGGAGAATTCTGTCGGAGCCATCACCACCGACTTCGGACGAAATTTTATTTTGCAGATCATCGACGGTAATCTCGTCTCTTCCAGCTTCATCTCGATCCGTCATCAACCAAATTCTACACCAATAATAACTTTATTAGGAATATTTTATCAAGTGTGGATTACCATCACTCAGAAATTTATCAAATACTAACATCCTAATAATATTTATTTTACTATCTCTCTCTGAAAAATAAATATAAGCTCATCTTTTTTTTTACCATCTTTCTTCTATTTTTCATATCAAATATGATAATCTCACATGAAAATTATTTTTTCATGCAAGAATACCTCCAATCAAATCAAATGGATCCTTAGAATTTATTTGGTTAAAATTAATATAAAATAAAAATATAAATTTAATTATAGATTATCATATTTGATATGAAAAGAGAATAATAAAGATGGTAAAATAAATAATTTATCCAACACCTATTTTATCGAAAAGGATCCTTTTGAACTCAAGATTCTTAAGATACTAGAATTCACCTTGTTAGTTACATAGATGATGAAGAACGGACTCATCAGATGGCTTCATTCAACAAGTTCAAGTTTGTTCTGTACCAAAAAAACCTAACACGTTTGTTGATGGTGTTACCTCCCCACATGGATTTTGCCGTGACGTTCAAAGATGAGAAGAACTAAGCTAGCGTATTCAAGACCGTCCATCAACGAAAGACTCATAGCTATCATACATAATAGAAACTTTAAAAATGGACACAGACGAGTAAAGTAGCACTCATGCACATTCTGTGGTCCGAGCCTCCAAGGCACAAGACGGTGGACTCAACCAGGCTCCCTGGCAAAATTGACGAGCATCAAAATCCATGCGCGAATTTGACGGTGCAGCGTGAAAGGCCATCCCCTGGCTGCAAAGCGTGACATGCAGCGGACACCGCGTCCCGCTGAAATCATGTACCTCGCGCTGGCGGACGGGTGGATTCCCCGTGCCCAATGGCACCCGCTCCGCCAGCCATCCACCGTTCAAGGGAGATGCCGACCCCCACGGTTCTCGAGTCACTGAACCCCTCCCTCCTCGGGATCTTGAAGGTATGTGGCCCACCTGACGCGGCCTCCTCCCCACCACCTGCCCCTGTCTCCACCTACTGACACGCTTCCGGAAACAACTCGTGTCACCTCTCCCCTCTCACCAGCCACCACCTTCACGCTCACCAAAAGCCCATCACAACCACCGGGAAGCGCCGCGATAATTCAATTTTAGTAGGGCTGGTGTCACGAACCTAGCTCCTAAAAATATCGGCAAAGTAATTATTGGCTAAATTTAACCCCAAAAAATTAATTAGACAGGTTTTCCTCGAAGAAGAAACTATATTCCACTTTTTTTTAATATATAAAAGTGGTACGCTTTACCTCTAGAACAGAATACCCTTCACTCGGGCAATAAAAGTTAATAAAGAGTTCTAGAGGAATTAGTAGGAAAAGAAAAGGGGAAAAAAAAAAAAACCGCTCCGCTCAGTCTTATGCATAACGTTTCCTCTCGATATGCGCGGTTTCTTGGATTTGTTTCCCAGGATCTCAAGGCTCCTCCGGGAGCTCGCCGGCGGCGACAGGGGCGCGGCAAGTGGGGCAGGAGGGACGGGAGGCGAGCCAGGCCTGGACGCACTTGACGTGGAAGCCGTGGTTGCAGGCGGGCAGCACTCGGACGCGCTCCCCCTCTGCGAACTCCGCCAAACAGATGGCGCACTCCGCCTCCGCCCCAGCCAGCCTCGTCCCCGCCGTGTATACCAGAGACGGCAGCGCCTCCGCCAGCTCCGCCGCCTCGCTTCCGGACTTCCCTTTCTCGTCCGCTAGCGTTTCGTGGTGCTCGTTGTGGCGGCGGCCGCGACGGTAGCGGCTGAGGAGGCAGCGGGCGGCGGCGTGGAGAGAGAAGGCCAGGATGGTGGCGCAGACGAGGACTACGAGGATGGTGGCCATGTTGGTGTCGAAGTCCTTGGCGCTCGAGTACGGGGCCCACTTGTTGGATGGAGGAGGAGGGGAGTGGAGAACGGCCCCCGTTTGGATGGGAGACGGCATGATGTTTGAGTTGGTCGCTTGGTGATGTGGAGAGAGTCTTTGGGTGTTTGATGGTTTTATGAGAGGAGTGGCAGAGGGGCCTGGCTTGATAGATTGATGGACGGTTAGAGAGAGATATAGTGGGAGAAAAAAAAATCTACCAGGTTGTTTTGCTTTGTCATCTTATATTACGTACAAGGCTAAAAAGCAGTTGGTAGCTTTCTTCCGAGGGTTAAGCAATATTGGAAATGAAAAGCTAAGGGGTGGAGATGGGCAGGTCTGAAATTGATCACTAGAATCCGTGACCGTGATTGCTGGATGACACAGCTCTTGAGACACCATTGTGACATAGTGCCATGTACCATTTCTCATGATCTAAGGCTTAGAGTGGGCTCCACGTGTCAGGGCTACTCTCGTCCGCTGCCAATTAGAACAAAAGCGTTACATTAGTGAGTGTGACTCTATGAATTCCCAAGAGCATCACTCGGTCGCAAGCGTCTCTTCTGTATTCTGTTGCAAGACATTTGATCATCCATGTGCCCGAATCCAAATTCTAATTGTCCTGCCAATAAAAAATCCAAATTCTAATTAGACTGTCCGATCTCATGCTAAGGCTTGTTGCTCTAGCAGTTTGTGACGCCTCAAATCCAATATTTAGTTGGTCATATAGCACGGCAAGATAAATGCTAGGATATCTTCCTAAAAGTCATGCCAGCCCTTAAATTAGGATAAAATTTAATACTTCTAGAATAAATAAACAAAAACCAAACCTCCCCATTAAATAGTTTCATCATAGCAAATAGCCAATTTATTTCAATATAATTATTTTAAATATTTCATGGTATCAAAAATTTAACTAATTAATTAAATCAGTAAATTCAATATTCGAACTTCACGTTCAATCTGACTAGCTACACATTCTATAACTCTGAAAGAAAAGAAAATAAAAAAAGAATGAGTTTTATAGTCCATTAAAAAACTCCACATATTTACACCGATATATAATAAAAATTTGAAAATAACATATGAAAGATATCAAAAGAAAGCATAAGTCACAGAATTCATGTCAAGTATACAGTATAACTCCATACCAATATATAGAAAAATATACGTCATACATCATCAAATATCCATCTAATATACTATGCATAGATCATTAAGTAAAATCTTTTTTACTTAATTATGATTTCTTATCTTGTCATTCATATTTCATTAATATAATCCGGATCAATTAACAGTTATCTTTAGGATTTCAAACTAATTACGGTCATGCTTCAGTCCATGACTGACAAATCATAAATCATGCTTCAACCCATGATGGTAATTTAAAATAACCATGCTTTAGCCCACAGTAGCAAACCATAATAATCACACTTCAGTCAGCAATGGCAAACCATGATAACCATGCTAAGCCTATGATGGCAGATCAAAATATCCGCACTTCAATCCATGGTGGCAAACTCAAGTGCTACATTTCTGTCCATAGTGGGTCTATTTTTAGTTTAATGTGGTTAGTTCAAATATCTCTTTCTTGATCATTGATTTCTTAAATTTTAATTATGCCAAAAAAATACTTTTTATATTATATTCTTTCAAAATTTCTAGTAGCCGATGTCATAATGCAAACCATCCGAAGAACTATCGATATTTGATATGAATACATGATATGAAAAATATAAATAATCATACAAGCAAATCATAAAATAAATATTATATAGTACAAAAATAAAAATATATACCGATGTTAGTATCCAAAAATTCTTACCTCTAGTGACGACAAATCAATCTTTTAATCTCAATCTGCATTTTGATTTACGTACCAGATGCTAAGAAACCTGCTCAAAGATTTTCTATCCGAAAGATTATTTCTTTATATAACCAATCTCAATATTAAAATAATAAAATAAAAATTATTTAATTTATATCCTCTATGACTTGCTAGAGGTTTACTCCTAGTTTTCTATTTTTTTAACTTAATTAGAGAGGAGAATTATTAAATAAATAAGTAAATAAATAAAAAGAGAGAGAGAGTGAGGTAGCCTTCTTCCTCTCTGCTTCATTTTTTTCAAAGCACTGTTTCTTTTCCTTCCTCACCGGCCAAGGCCATGGAACTAGGTCGGTGGCCAATAATCACATCCAACCCTAATCAGAAGATAATCTCGATGGTGACCACAGTTGTCGGTAGTTAGAGAAACAAGAAAAGATTCTGAGAATAAGAAAGACTATTCTCAACAAATTCAGCGATTTATCAGACCAAATCCAATGACGGCGAAGCTAAGAAAGAAGGGAAAGAAGGAAGAGGGCATTACCTCCGTTCGATAATGCCCACGTGAGAGATCCCAGCAACCTTTTTGGTGAAATCCCAAGAAAAAGAACTCGATGGAAAGATCCAAATTGGCAGTGCTTTTCCTAATAATTTATAGTGGAAAATATGGAGGAAGAGAGCTCTCTATTTGTAAGCCAAAATCTCTCTTATTTTTGCCGATGATCAATCCTTTTTCTAATGGAGTTGGAGAAGAAGAAGACTCTCATTAGGAGTCTTCTATTCTTGCCTCATGTGCACTGCATGCATGAGATTTTTTTCTTCTCTTTTTTTTTCTTTTGCTTCGAGATTTGTGTTGAAGGGTTTAAAAATTCAGGATCCTCACACATTTCTTGGTGAGATAAAGGCATTAGCATTGCTGAAGGCCAAGCACCTTACCTACAGGCATCCAATTCTCACAGGTATCAGATGTCATTAAGATGTGAGCACTTCTACATTGTTTGTCTAGATGTCGAGGATGTTCTGTGCATATATAAGCCAACTGTCGGATTACAGTTTCCCTAGACTAGCCGTAAGTTGCAACTCGAGTTGAATTATTGCTAACCTAAACATTAACTGATTTGGCTGGATCCTTTTTTTCTTGTAGTGGTGATAGAAAATAGTAAGTAATTAAAACGACAACAATGCGATTCCCTTGGAACAAACATCTGAAGTTAGTTGGCATGCGAGTCTCAATATACCAACTTCAACTTTACGGGCAGGAGGAGAAATTATTGCATGCACCAGGTCCAAGTGAACCATGGCAAATCTCGAAGCATATGCACGGTGGATAGCGCAAAATTGAGAAATGGTGAAATACAAGGGGGTAACGAGGCGTGTTATCTACCATGCGATTTGGCATGGTCCAATTACACCTGGTGCATGCAATACTTAGACGAGCAGAAGGCACAAGCAGGACCCATCTAAGCTATAGGGTCAGGCTGCAAGCAGAGACCACCACAAAATCCTTGTGACATGCCGGGCTACCTGCAGATCAAAGTTATGATCTCACTTTACTTTTGCTCATGAAGGAAAAGCCTGCAATCACTGCCAAACAAATCAACAAAGGAAAAATACAGAAATGAGAAGAATACTTTTTGAGGTTAGTATTGCCATATAGAGCTAAAATCGATTGCTGGCCGATCGAGCACCGAGGGCAGCAGGGCCCGGAAAGGTTCAAAAAATTTTGAACGGAAATGGCAAACCTTATCTCGTGCTAGCCTTTGTTGTTGCACGCGCACATGGGAAGTGGGAGGACCTTGGCTGCCGGTTTTAAGGCTTACGTACGATGCGTTGGTGCTACTTTGTTGCTTTGCTATTTATAAAGGGGGCTCCCCTTCAAGGCTCTAATAATTCCGAGTCATGGGAAGGGTGCTTTTACGAGCGCAGGGGTCACCTCACGAATAGGCCAAAGCCCGGGAAGCCACTGGCGGTAGGATTGCCCCAAAATACCCGTTTCGAGGATTTCAGCCGGCCTCCTGGGCCATGGAACATCGAGCAAGAAAAAGTCTGGAGGTGGGAACCGTGGATTGCGGGCGCACCGTACACGGTTTTGGGCCTTTGGCTGTATCGTCACGGTTGGGATCAAAGACACCCCCACGTGATCATCTTGCCGGGACCGACTCTTGATGCAAACTACTTGAGCAAATTCTGCATTAATTTTTTTTACAAAAAAGAGAAATGCTTTAGGACCTTCTAATTGCAAGAGAAATATATCAATGGACAATATAACATGCTAGTTCAGCAACTCGAAATCCAACCATTCTATACATATAGTTCCAAATATTATGAGTTACGTGAATCCCTGTATGCCATGTGCTAAAATAACTTCTTGTATGGAATAGATGCCATGACATCATAATTTTAATATTATTATAATATTTTATAATAAAATAATGATATTTTTGATGAATTTATGATATCATATAGGTAAAATACCTCCGTAAGATATTCTTTAACAAAAATTATGATATCTTGTTTCAAAATTATGATATTCTAGAATAAAATTATGATTTTTTGTATGTAAAATTCTTTCGAATATCATAATTTTAATTCTTAACATCATAATTTTGACGTTAAATGTCATAATTTTACTTTTGTGCATTTTTTCGTACAAGAACGTCATAATTTTAATATTATTATGGTATTTTATGACAAAATGATGATATTTTTGATAAACTTATGATATCCTGTAGGAAAAACATCTTCGTAAGACATTCTTTAATAAAAATTATGATATTATCTTTAAAAATTATGATATTTTAGATCAAAATTATGACTTTTTACACGCAAAATTTTTTCGGATATCATAATTTTGATCCTTAACATCATAATTTTGACGTTAAATGCCATAATTCTACTTTCGTATATTTTTTCATGCAAGGACATCATAAATTTGATATTATTATGATATTTTATGATAAAATAATAATATTTTTGATGCATTTATGACATCTTATAGGTAAAATATCTTTATAAGACATTCTTTAATAAAAATTATGACATCTTATTTCAAAATTATGATATTCTAGATCAAAATTATAATTTTTTATATGTAAAATTCTTTCGGATAGCATAATTTTGATCCTTAACGTCATAATTTTGATTTTAAATGTTAAAATTCTGCTTTCGTGCATTTTTTTATGCAAGAACGTCATAATTTTGATATTATTATAATATTTTATGATAAAATGATGATATTTTTTATGAACTCATGACATTCTATAGGCAAAACATCTCTGTAATATATTTTTTAATAAAAGTTATGACTTCATGTTTCAAAATTATGATATTTTAGATCAAAATTATGATTTTTTATATGCAAATTTTTTTTGGATATTATAATTTTGATTCTTAACATCATAATTTTGATATTAAATTTCATAATTTTGCTTTCATATATTTTTTCGTGCAAAAACATCATAATTTTAATATTATTATGATATTCTATGATAAAATGATGATATTTTTGATAAACTTATGACATCCTGTAGGCAAAATACTTTTGTAAGATATTTTTTAATAAAAATTATGATATTATATTTTAAAATTATGATATTCTAGATCAAAATTATGACTTTTTGCATGCAAAATTTTTTTGGATGTCATAATTTTGATCCTTAATATCATAATTTTGATGTTAAATATCATAATATTGATATTAAATATCATAATTCTATTTTTGTACATTTTTTCATGCAAAAACATCATAATTTTGATATTATTATGATATTCTATGATAAAATGATGATATTTTTGGTGAACTTATGATATCATGTAAGCAAAATATCTCTATAAGATATTTTTTAATAAAAATTATGATATCCTGTTTTAAAATTATAATATTCTAGTTCAAAATTATGACTTTTTGCATGCAAAAATATTCTTTTGAATGTCATAATTTTGATCCTTGATGTCATAATTTTGACATTAAATATCAAAATTCTACTTTCATACATTTTTCTATATAAGGATATCATAATTTTGATATTATTATGATATTTTATGATAAAATAATAATATTTTTGATAAATTTATGATATTTTATAGGTAAAATACCTCTGTAAGATATTTTTTAACAAAAATTATGACTTCATATTTCAAAATTATAATATTCTAGATTAAAATTATAACTTTCTGCATGCAAAATTCTTTTGGATATCATAATTTTGATCTTTAATATCATAATTTTAACGTTAAATATCATAATTCTACTTTCATGCATTTTTTCATGTAAGGACGTCATAATTTTGATATTATTATGATATTCTATAATAAAATGATGATATTTTTGATAAACTTATGACATCCTATAGATAAAATACCTTCGTAAGATATTTTTTAACAAAAATTATGATATTTTATTTCAAAATTATGATATTCTAAATCAAAATTATGACTTCTACATAAAAAATTCTTTCCAATATCATAATTTTGATCCTTAATATCATAATTTTGATGTTAAATATCATAATTCTATTTTCATGCATTTTTTCATACAAGAACGTCATAATTTTTATATTATTATGACATTCTATGATAAAATAATGATATCTTTGATGAACTTATGATATCCTATAGGTAAAATACCTCCGTAAGATATTCTTTAGCCAAGATTATGATATGCTGTTTATTACTTTGGGTTCCTGTTGTTGACAATCCAATTTTTTCTTGCAGTGTCATCTAAAATTTTTTTCAATTCCCAGAAAGGACTTCAATTTTTAAGAACTCCTATAAATCTGGAGTTTATGTTCAAAATGTTCAAAATATCGACTTTTTCCATGAGTATATTCAGCTCATCCAGAAGACTCCATTTGATGTCTTTGTTGACATGGAGCCATTTGTGGTAGATAAGGTACTCCTCTATGACATCATAAAATGTCACATTTGAAGAGATTAATTCATTATTGCAGAAAAAATAATAATATTTAGTGTAGAGGAAGTGACACTAATCGTCGATTTTTCATGTCACGGTGTGAAAATCTCAGTAATCAAATAATTGAATAAGAAGGAGAGGTTGTTCGATAGATTTGGGAAGCATTTGCAGTTGTAATATAAAGGGTTAGAGTCTTTGATTAATCAGCTAAAATCATCAAAAAGAAAGGAGGATATTAAGGATACCGTCAGACTTTGTATAGCATATATTTTTGCGCTTTTCTTGGCTTCAAAGTCAAACCAAACTTGTCCAAGAGATGTGATCCCATTTTTAGATGACTTGTCTTAATTGAAATCTTTTACGGCCATTTTCATCAAGAACCTGATGGTTGAGGTCCTCCCAGAGATTGCTGACTACCTAAGATCAGGAGAGCCTCGCAAAGCAAAGAGAGTTGACAAGAAAAGGAAACAGCCCACTCTTCTTGGCGTTCAGTAGCCCTCATGGTAAACTTAAATTATTTTATTTTTAGAATGTAGGTTTTTATATTTTTAAAAAAATTTTATAGTCTATTTTGTGAAAATGCTCATATGCAGATGTGGTTCATGGAGCACATAAATATCCAAGCCCCATCTGATCCTTTAAAATTTCAAGGTTGTTGAGGTAGCGTGTCTACAGAAAAAGGAGCCATGATATAGATTTTGAGAGCGTTCAATTCCACGAGGTAAACTGACAACAATAAGCTATCATAGAATGTTATAGGATATCATATATTTTTTAGACTATCATATAATACTTCTCGAATATGTTTTTTGATATTAAGAATCATTCTATGTCAAAATGATTCACTTTTGAGGATAAATTATGATATCGCATTGGCAAAATACCAACAAAAATCATTTTTTATAAAATTTATGATATTCTGTATTAAAATTATGATATTTTATGTCAAAAAATTATGACTTTATACATTATTTGATATCATGTATCAAAATTATGATATTAAGGATCAAAATTATGATATAATTACAATCAGAATATATTTTTTGATATTATTATGATATTCTATATCAAAATAATAATATTTTTGATAAAATTATGATATCGTGTTGGAAAAATATCTCTAGAAGTTATGATTTAGTAAAAATTATGACATCCTCTATCAAAGTTATGATATTTAACGTTAAAATTATGATTTTTTTATGCAAAATTCTTTTGAAAGAAAATTTTGGATATTATTATAACATTATATGTCAAAATTATGTGTTTCATGTAAAAGTTATGATATCCACTAGTGAAATTACCTTCAGAATATGTGTTTTGATATTATTATGATATCCTAGAATAAAATGATGAAATTTTAGATGAAATTATAACATGATAGTATCCAAAATTCTTTTAGAAACTTTATTATGATATTTTATATAAAATTATTATATTTTAGCTAAAATATATTTGGATTATATTATTTAAAGTTATGAGATTTTTTGATTTACATTTTTTTTTTTATATTATCAGATTAAAGATGCTCTTCAACCTGTCCCGTAGGAGCACTGACTTCTTAGTTGTATTGAAGATAGAAAAAAGAGCACTTATAGTACTGATGAAGCAAACACTGGAGGAGCCAATTCCGATTGGCTGTGTCATGTGTGCACAGCTAAGAATTAAAATTGAAGAGTTTTAAAAAAAAGGTCTTCATTCATGATAAGCTATTAAATTTCTTGATCAGAAAATGGATCAAGGATAAAAAGTGGGAGGAGGATGAAGAAAAAAAATGAAAAGAGGAGGAAGATGATGAAGAATATGATGACCAAGAGGAACATAAGAAGGAGGAGGAAAGAAAAAGTTTTATAAAGAGGAAGGAGAAGGAAGCGGAGGAGAAGAAGAAGAAGAAGAATGAGGAGGAAGAGAGAAGAAGGAAGGAGGAGGAGAAGAAGAAGGATGAGGAAAAGAGGAAGGAGAATTATAAGAAGAAAAAGGAGGCAAAGAAGAAGGAGGAGAAGAAGAAGAGGGAGGAGGAAGAAAGAAAAAAGAAGGTGGAGGAGAAGAAGAGGAGTAGGAACAAAGAAAAAGAAAGGAAGAGGAGAAGAAGAGGGAGCAGGAAGAAAGAAAAAGGGAGGAAGAGGAGAAGAAGAAGAAAGATGAGAAGAAGATGGAGGAAGAAAAAAAAGAAAGGAGGAGGAGAAAAGGGTGCAAGAGGAGAAGGAGGAGGATAAGAAGAAGAGAGAGCGTGAAGAAAGAAAAATAAAAGAGGAGAAGAAGGTAATGGAGAAAAAGAAGAGGAAGGAGGAAGAAAGAAAAAGGAAGGAAGAAAAGAAGGTGGAGGCAAAGAAGAAAGAGGAGAAAAATAAGATGAAGGATAAGCCAAAGATGCTGACATATTCACTCGAAAGGAGGATAAAAAAGAACACAAGATATGCAAAACCTTTCATCTGACAAAAGATCCAAATTATGAGATCCGCATGCTAACAAAAAAGACTAAGACGGAACCAAAATCCAAAGAAGTACCATTTCTGAATCTGTCAAATATATCAAGCATATAATGAATTCAAAATGAGGTAGATATACATGTATTTTTCATCAATATCATGAGATCTTCATACTGCGTTATATTTTTTAACTTGATTTTTTAACATAGAGATTCATTGAGCATTCACGTGACTATCAAGGCAAAGGACATTGTTTGAGGAGGATGATGCCATTATTGAGATATTCTTGTTTGAAAGAATTAACTCGTAAGTGATTTATGACATCCGCGACATCTTGTATAACATAGTACATACTATAGATTTATGATATCCTTATATTTTTCATTATAGTGAGATTGTCTTCAATAATGCTGAAGGAGGCAGCATCACTAGGTCCAATCTTCATGACCTTCTCTTTGCACGAATGATAATTGACGATGTAAGGATTCAACTCTTGTTTATTTTTTATTCTCATTTTTGGTTCTAGATATCATATGTATTTTTGATTTTTTTTCTTTACACATCATAATATAATGGTTTGCATGAATAGATAATTGATGTTGGTTAGGACTTTCTTCATAAAAAATGGAGGAAACGATCAGATTTGTACAATAAATACATCGTTGCTCCCGTAATGACAGCCGACATGTGTATTCAATTGACAGCAACACATCATGAGCTAGCTAGCATGGTGGGAGAGTTCATCTTTGGTGGAGTTAGTGATGATGATAAGTAAAAATTTAGGCCCCTTTTCAGCATCATCAACATAAAAAATGTCCACTAGCACTTGGTGGTTATGGATATGGATGCAAAAAAAAATTATTCATCTAAACTCCATCAAGTGCAATGCCAAATATAAGGTTAGTGCTAGGAAGTGGCATAAGATACTAGGAGTCATGTTCCATATATATTATGACAATACAAAAGTGGATGAATGGAATGTGGAAGAAGATGAAGACTGCCCTTCTCAACCCCTGGGTTCTCTAGATTATGATCTATACTACTTGAAGTATATGGACTTTCTTGCTCACAAGGATAGATCACAGAAATGAGACTTCAACCAAGCTGATGTTGTTCAATATCAGGAGAAACTTGTTGCAAAAATAATAAAAGAAGGGCTCAAACAAATAGTGACTGCTGTCGTTGACAAAGTTGGAGCTCTTTGATAGAAAAAATTATTTGTATCACAGTGATAGAAAAAATTCATTGTATCACCGTAAGAAAGTGAATACTTTGTATCACAATGAATTTATCATTTTAAGTGAGTCAATTCTTTGTATGATATTTAATACAGGATTGTCAAATTGTAGAGTTATGATAAGATGAAATTTCATGCAAAAATATAATTTCTTTAACATTTTATGGTAGATCATTTTTGGTTAACATTGAATATAGGTAATCAGAGTGCTATTTATTTTCTTGACATATTTAATATCAATATTTCAAAATATGATGTTAAAATTATGATATTTAGGATCAAAATTATGATATTCAAAATATGTTCTATTCATGGATGTCATAATTTTGATTCTTAATATCATAATTCTACGTTTGGGGATGTTTCAGTTTCAAGATTTCATAATTTTGATCATTAATATCATAATTTTGATACAAGATGTCATAATTCTACGTTCAAAAATATTTTTATTTTAATATATCATAATTTTGATATTATTATGATATTAGATGTCAAATTTATGATATTCTAGACTAAAATATCCTCGAACGCAGAATTATAACACCATTAATAGAATTATGATATTAATGATCAAAATTATGATATCCTAAAATAGAAATACTTTGAACATAAAATTATGATATTCTTTATCAGAATTATTATATTAAGGATTAAAATTATAATATTAATGATTAAAATTATGACATCTTAGAATAAAAATATATCCAAACGAAGAATTATGACATTCTGTATCAAAATTATGATATCTAGTCATAGTTAACATCCCCGAAGAAAGGATTATGAGAACTTAGTTAAAAATTATGATTATGTATATTAAATTTATGACATTTCTAAATAAAAAAAGTCTTTGAATGCCGACATTATGACAAATCATCAAACAAGTACGATATGTGCAAGCAATCTCTTCCAAAAATTAAGAAGATATTTTATTATTTATAATATATTTATAATATATTTCATAATTTGATGAAATATAATAATCCATTTTATAAATTAGGACAAATGAAGTAAATAAAAAAATTAAGATCGATGCACTTTTTCTAGGGTCAAGGAGCTTGCAATCACTTTCGATCGTGTCGGCACTCTCCTCCTCTCCTTGCTCCTATGCTCCACGCATTGGCTAAGACTGCATGGATGTACGATGATGATGTGGGATGATTCAGATCTAGAGGAAGCAAGCATTCAAATTTATTAACAATTAATAGATAGCCCATAATCCCAAAACTAAGGAGATGATTATGCTAAAATTAGAAAAAGACTATTGATATGCATGCATGTTAAATAGCCCCTAGATCTAGATTCAGACCGTAAATGATTGAAAAATCATCCATGATTAGGACATCAAATCAAAATTAAAATAATTTAGATCTAACTAATAAAGAAGCATAGGATTAACTACTAACAATAACGATTTACTCAGATTTTTTAAGAAAATAAGGGATCTCACAAAACACATCGATGAAGTTTTCTGGATGAGGGAGGAATTAGAACATCGATTCAGGCCATGGTTGTCTGCAAGTTTTTTTATCATCCACAACCATGAGGATTCGATTCGAGCATGCAAAGAATTGCCTGTATTAATGAAAATAAATCAGCAAACATGATAAGGAGATGGAGATTTGAGAATAGGAAATTATGATTGCTGAAAATAAATCCTGCGGATGAATGGATTGCTTGGGTTCTTTGTCCTTCAATCTTCAAGTCTTGAGGGAGATTTCAGAATTAAGATGGAAAGAAGAAGGAAGGAAGGGAGGGAAAGAAGGAGTGGGATCAGTCAGTGGAAAGGAAGGAAGAAGAGAGCACGTAGGAAAAAATAAAGAAACAAAATTTTTATTCTTAAAACATTCGATGATTACAAGATCCTTTGTTTCTCCTTTTAAAAGAAAACACTAACAAGCTAAACAGAAAGAAGGTGCATGGATGGCATTGGATTTTCAAATGTCTACTGAGAAGATCTTCGATGTGCGTGCGTGAAGAAGTCATTTGGGGTGTGCGACTTCAAGGTGGTGTGCCTCCATAAAACTTATCCAGATGGCTGACTTGAATTAAACTTAAACCCAAATAGTTGACCCTAACTAGGAGATCAAACCTAATTTAAGGACTCAATTTATTACAGGATTTGAGAATAAAAATTACATGACTCAATAAAATTAAGGCTCTATTAACCATCGAGCCATAATGAATCACGATGATTGGTGTCCACACCATTTCTCCCAGATTAGAGAGAATTTCACTTTGTCGAATAAAGACTGCCTCAACTTTGATAGTGTTCAAGTAGATCAGGATCAATTCTTTGCAGCTTTTCTTAGGTTATCCATGTGTCCTCGGACTCAGGTCGGCCTTGCTAACGAATCAGGTACCTTTGATATCCTTTTCTCCTAGTGGAAATTATCTACTCATCCAAAATTCTTTCAATACGATCGTGTTTTTTTGAAAATTTTGGCTGTGAACACTCGGGTTGGGGTTAACTCTCAATAGATGGATTAAGCTCAAATGGATCACTAGGTATCGTTATTGTTTCTTTATATTTAACCAGATCTGAAACATTAAATGTAGAGCTGATGCCATAATCAAATGGTAAATCTACAACATATGCATTTGATCCGATTTTCTTTAAGATCCTAAACGGGCCTGCTCCACATGCATGTAATTTTTTGATGGTTCCCGAAGGAAACCGTTCTGGCTTAATCCGAATCATAACATAATCGTCTTCAATAAAATTATGGGCTCGTCGGTGTGAATCTGCTAATTGCTTATAAATTTGATTGTTAACATTAATTTTCTTTATTATTTCTTCATGCAGACTCCTAACATGTTTTGCAAATAATTCTACTAACTCAGATGTCCTAGTATGCAAGGGTACAGGAATGAGGTCAACTAGTTTTCTAGGATGATAGCCATACACAACCTCGAAGGAACTCATGCCAATAGTCCTATTAACAGAACTATTGTATGCAAATTCAGCTCTAGGTAACAGCAAGTCCCAATTTCTCATATTTTCACCAACTAGATATCGAAGCAAATTCTCTAAACTTCTATTTACTACTTCCATTTGACCATCAGTCTGGGGGTGATATGTTGACAAAAATTTTAATTTTATCCCCATTAAGTGCCACAAAGTCTTTCAAAAATAGCTAACAAATCTAAAATCCCTATCAGACATAATCGATTTAGATAACCCATGTAGTTGGACAACTTCATCAAAGTAAAGACAAGCAATTCTAAAGGCATCGAAGGCTTTAGAATAAGGAAGAAAATGGGCCATTTTTGAAAAGTGATCCACTACCACCTAAATAGAGTCATTCTTTTTTATTGTACGTGGCAATCCTAATACAAAATCCATGCTCACATCTTTCCATGGACAATCAGGATCAGGTAGTGGGGTGTATAAGCCAGCATTTTGTCTACACTGTTTAGCTACAGCACAAGTTCAATATTGGGCAATAATTTTAGCTACATTTTATTTCAAACTTGGCCAATAAAACTAGTGTTCTATGGCTTTTGTGGTTTTGGCCCTTCCAAAATGACCAGATAAACCACCTACATGTAATTTTCATATAAAAAAATCACGAACAGAGGTACATGGGATAACAATACACAACTTATTATTTTTGAAAAGATATCCGTCTTGGAAGATATATTCACTAATTTCTCTAAACGAACTTTGTCGAACTGAAGACACAATTTTTTCAAAGTCTGGGCAATTATTGTAATCCACTTTTAATTTCTCAAAGCCAGTGATCTTAACACTCGCTGCTAATTGAAGATCAACCTGATGAGAGAGCGCATCAGCAGCACGATTATCAACACCAGCAAGGTATTTCAACACAAAGGTGTAAGATTGAAGGAACTCAACCCATTTTTCATTTCTAGGATTTAACTTTCTCTAGGAGTTGAGGAACCTAAAAGCTTCGTGGTCAGAATACAGTATAAATTCTTAGGAAAGCAAATAATGCCTCCAAAATCTAAGAACTTGGACCACCGCATAGAACTCCTTATCATAGGTGGAATACTTGTACTTAGTGTCATTTAGTTTTTCATTAAAGAAAGCCATAGGATGTCCTTTTTGACTAAGGACTCCACCAATTCCTGCTCCGGATGCGTCACAGGCAACTTCAAAAATCTTAGAAAAATCTGGCAGACGCAATACAGGAGCACTGGTCATACGATCCTTAATTTCATGAAAAGCTCGGTTAGCTGCCTTGTTCCATTCAAAGGCTCTTTTTCTGATACAATCCATAATGGGAGCTACAATTGTACTAAATTCCTTAATGAATCTTCGATAAAATGCTGCCAAACCATGAAATCTCCTGACATCATGAATATTTTGGGGTACAAGCCATTCTTTAATTGCACGAATCTTTTCAGGGTCCATGGACATACCATCGGAGGTCACAATGAAACCTAAAAAAACAACACGTGTGGTCATGAAGTCACATTTCTTGAAATTTGCAAACATGCTTTTGGCTTTAAGAGTTTGGAACACTTGATGGAGATGTTCTAAATGGTTTTCCTTAGTCTTACTATAAATGAAAATATCATCAAAATATACGACCACAAATGTGCCCATAAATGGTCGTAGCACTTGAGTCATGAGTCTCATAAACGTGCTAGGAGCATTAGACAAGCCAAATGGTATGACTAACCATTCGTATAGACCATCTTTAGTTTTGAATGCTATTTTCCATTCATCTTTAGATCTAATTCACACTTGGTGATATCCACTTTTTAGATCAATTTTGGAATACACATTAGATCCAGCAATCATATCCAATATATCATCTAGCCTAAGAATTGAAAATTGATATCTTATCGTTATTTTGTTAATTGTCCGACTGTCTACACACATTCTCCAAGTTCCATCCTTTTTAGGAGTCAGAGGGTAGGTACCGCACAAGGACTTAGACTTTCTCCAACAAATCCCTTCCTATGGAGTTCTTCTACTTGACGTTTCAGCTCAGTGTGCTCAGTGGGATTAAGATGATAGTGGAGCAAATTGGATAGGGTAGCTCCTGAAACAAGTTCTATTGCATGTTGGATATTCCTCATGGGTGGCAAGTGATTTGGAAAATCCTCAAGAAAAACATCTTTATAGTTATTAAGGAGGCTTGCTATCTCTTGGGGGTAATGACTTGTATCCTTCTTGTTAACTTTCTTAACAATTAGAATCCAAATAGAAGAGCTTTCCCTTAAATCTTTTTCAAATTCTTTTGCACTGATTAAATGTAAGCTCTTGTTCAGCTTTTTTTGGGGGGGCTCTAAAGGTTCATTTCTCTTTACAGTCGTAGAGGGTGAAGGGTAGATCATAATTTTCTTGCCTCTATTCATGAAAGTGCATGAGTTGGATCGACCATAAAGCATAGCATCTTGATCGAACAGTCAAGGCCTTCCTAGAATTATGCTTCCTACATTCATGGGCATAACATCACACCACACATTCTCCTGGTAAGACTGAAATTTAATGGGGACCAAACAACAGTGTCTAACTGGGATCGACGATGCATCTATCCAAGCTACTTTGTAAGGGTTTGGATGATCTACGAGTGTCAGATCAAGTTTTGATATGGCATCAATCGAAATAGCATTGATGTAGCTACCATTATCAATGATGACTTTGCACACTTTATTTTTCTGACCTATGAAGGTGTGAAAAATATTAGTCCTACACCAGTCTTCACTTTCTTTTAGTTGGACTAATTTCTTTTAGTTGGATAAAATGCATCTCACTACACCTATTCTTTCTTTAGGATCAACTTCTTCTAAAGTACTGGGCTCCTCATAAACTTCAGCTAACTTAGTGTCCACTATATATACTTCTTCATCTCCTAGAGGGTTTTCAAGATTTTCTTCTTCAGGCTCTCCAATATGTAGGGCTCAAGATGGGCATTGACTAGCAATGTGACCTAACCCGTTGCACTTGAAGCATCGGGTTTCTGAACTACTTCCTCTTGGGTTCTCTACAAAGGCTCCTTTGCCTTTATCATCTTTTCTCGATGGGGGACCAATAGGTGGAGAACGATTGGTTAGGATCAGATTTTAGCCAGGTCTAGGGGTTTGATTAAAGCCAGATCTAGGACCTAGAATATCAGGTTTACACGACTCAAGTTATTGGATGATCAGCAATTTTTGGAATCTCTCATAATCTTGGGCTAATTGATAAGCTTGTTTTAAGCTATAGACCTCATGCATGAATAATTCTCTCTGTATATCATCCCTCAAACCAGTTCTAAAACATGATAAAGTAATAGATGGATCTTCACTAACACCACATCGCATAAGGTATTCATCGAATTTGGTGATGTACTCAGTAACAGTCTTGCTATCATAGGTTAATCTTTGCCATTGATTTAGGATATGCTGCTGATAGGAGGTAGAAAGATATTTTTCATGAAGTTTATCTTTCATCTCATCCCAGGTACTTATGGGCTCCTGTCTCCTATGCCTGACTGATCGCTTCACATTATGCCAATACAATTTGACTTGACTTAAAAGTCCCATTTAAGCAAACCTGATTTTTCTCTCCTCAGACATGTCGTACCATTCAAAATAATGGTTCATATCCACCTCCCAGTCAAGGTACTCGTTGGGATCCAGATGATTCACAAAGCTTGGGGCTTTGACCTTGACACTTTGAAGTATTCTCTCATCCTGGTCATTATGATTATGATGGGGTCGGACCACTTGATTGCGATCTCTATCAAAATCAGGATGGTCACGTCGCTCTCTAGGACAGTTATCTTGGAGAGGGGCATTCCTAACACGTCCTTCCAAGCCATTCAATCTTTCTTCTTCCAGGGTCTCTACTCTCGCATTCAAATTCTGGACGGAACCACCTATGGCATTTAACCTCTCAGTAATATCTTTAAATGCTGTGGCAAAATCAAAATCTATTTCGTGAATTGACTCTAGATTTTCTAAGTGATATTTAGCTCCGGACCTAGTAGACATGCAGTATAATCGACTCGAGGGATTTTCTAGACCTATAAGCTCAAATCACTATGAATCAATCGAAGCACAAATAGACCACCATTCGAATCATTGGGCTAGCTAGGTAAAAGATGAAATTGTGAGAGGCTCCCCTCGCTCTCACGAGGTCCTAATTAAGTAATCACAAATTTGCTTAGGCGTTTGCCGTGTACCTTTAATCTTAGACACCAACTTATAGAATCAAGTGCAGACCAAACTTGCACTAAGACTCATCGAAGCAACTAAACTAGACTTGTTTTGATCCTATCCATTTAATGTCCAATTGATTTTTAGTTTAGGCTTGGGTCAATGCACATGAGGTTGGTGGTTTTTGGGCCACGGAAAGGTGATGAAATCCTTCCCTTATCTTATGATGGGAGTGCCCTTAGGATAACTTAAGGATGCAAATAAGATGCAAACATTGATTCAAAATAAAATAAAACAGTACCAATTAAGTTGCCAAACTAGAAATTGAAACTAAGTTACTAAAATTATGAACTACATACCAACTAAATTACTGAAAATACAAAGTTCAAACAAACCTAAAATTATTCCTAAGTGTAGAAAATTTCAGACTTCTAGAAATTCTATTTTGGATCGCAGAATCCTCTGGTTGAACTCCTGCTACCGGATTCTCAAAGGATAGTTTTTATAGTTTTCATAGTATGACTAAGTTTCCTATCGAGTTAGGATTCCAAAAAACTAAATCTTGAAATTTTTGGATATTTTAGTGTGAAACTCTGTTTTCCTTAGGTTGCGCAGGATAGGATAGGTCACATAATTCAGCGTGGTAACCTTCAACTAACAAATAAATCTGGCATCAATCCTAGATATGTTTTTCTAGATTTTTACTCATAAAATTATCATCATCAAATCTAATTTTCAAATTATCAAATTTTATAAATTTTTGAAACTCCTTTAGATGGGAAAGCTTAATTCATTCAAAGGTGCGCAAACAGATTTCTGAACAATTTTCAGGTGCAGAAGTCAGGACATGTAAGAATTTTCCGAAGTATCTTTGAGGATCAATAGTTTTTGATTTTTATGAAATTTAAAATCCCACTTAACAATCAAGTCTAGAACCTACACAAAAATTTTGAAAATTTTCTAAGATCTCTAGAAATGAGAATCGTAGTTTCTTTGAGGACTATGCAGGATACCAGTATGCAAGTTTTGATGCAGAAAACTATCTAAATGTGAACTTTAGCCCTAATCTAACCATGCTCTGATACCAAACTGATGTGGGACAATTCAAATCTAGAGGAAGCAAGCATTCAAATTTATTAACAATTAATAGATAGCCTACAATTCCAAAACTAAGGAGATGATTATGCTAAAATTGAAAAAAGACTATTAATATGCATGCACGTTAAACATCCCCTAGATCTATATTCGGACCATAGATGATTGAGAAATCATCCATGATTAGGGCATCAGATCAAAATTAAAATAATTTAGAAATAACTAATAAAGAAGCATAGGATTAACTACTAACAATAATGATTTACTCAAATTTTTTAGAAAATAAGGGATCTCACAAAATACATCGACGAAGTTTTCTGAATGAGAGAGGAATTAGAACATCGATTCAGGCCACGATTGTCTACAAGTGCTTCCATCATCCATGACCACGAGGATTTGATCCGAGCATGCGAAGAATTGCCTGTATTAATGGAAATAAATTAGCAAACATGATAGGAAGATGGGGATTTGATAATAGAAAATTATGATTGCTGAAAATGAATCCTGCAGATGAATGGATTACTGCGGGTTCTTCGTCTTTCAATCTTCAAGCCTTGAGCAAGATTTTAGAAGCAAGATGGAAGGGAGAAGGAAGGAAGAGAGGGAAAGAAGGAGAGGGATTAGTCAATGGAAAGGGAGGAAGAAGAGAGCACGTAGGGAGAAAGAAAGAAATAGAATTTTTATTCTTAAAACATCCGATGATTACCAGACCCTTTGTTTCTTCTTTTAAAAGAAAATACTAACAAACTAAACAGAAAGAAGGTGCGTGGATGGCGTTGGATTTTCAAATATCTACTGAGAATATCTCCGAGGTGCACGCGTGAAGAAGTCATTTGGGGCGTGCGATTTCAAGATAGTGTGCCTCCATAAAACTTATCCGGATGGCTGACTTGAATTAAACTCAAACCCAAATAGTTGACCCTAACTAGGAGATCAAACCTAATTTAAGGACTCAATTTATTATAAGACTCAAGAATAAAAATTATATGACTCAATAAAATTAAGGCTCTATTAACCATCGAGCCATAATAAATCATGGTGATTCCTTTCGGATCGCCTCTATAGTTGGATTCTTCCAGGAGCCGAACTCTTTCCAAATCGCTCTTACAGTTTGGACTCCTCCAAAAGCCAAACTCCTTCTGGATCACTCCTACAGTCGAATTCTTTTAGGAGCCAAACTTCTTTCGGATCGCTCCTATAGTTGGATTCCTCTAGGAGCCGAACTCTTTTCAGATTGCTCCTATAGATCGAACTCCTCCATGAGTCAAACTCCTTTCAGATCGCTACTGCAGTCGGATTCTTTCAAGAGCCAAACTCCTTTTAGATCGCTCTTGCAGTCGGATTCCTTTAGGAGCCAAAGTCCTTTTGGATTGCTCTTGTAGTCGGACTCCTCTGAGAGCTGACCTCCTTCCGAATCGCTCCTACAGTCAAATTCCTCTAGGAGTCGAACTCCTTTTGGATCGCTCCTACAGTCGAATTTCTTCAGGAGTTGAACTCCTTCCGGATCGCTCATGCAGTCGGACTCCTTCGAGAGCTGACCTCCTTTTGGATTGCTCCTGCAATCGAATTCCTACAGAATTCGACCTCATTCTAGATTACTTTTATAGTCAGACTCCGAATGCATGCTTCCATCAGACGACGTGGCCGCCACTATCAGTTTGGCGACACCGCTCTCTCCGTAACAAGCCCTATGCGGCCCACCACCGGACGACATGGCCATCACTACCAGTCTGACGACATCGCTCTCTCCGTAACAAGTCCCATACGACTCACGATCGAACGACATGACCGCCACTATTAGTCTGATGATGCCTCTCCATCGCCGTACCGAACTCCATGCGGTCTCGAGCGGCCCGCTATCAGATGGTTGCAGCTGTCACCATCAATCCACTACAAGCTCCATCTATAAAAAGGGACCCTTCAGATATGTTTTCTCTAAGCTTACTTCTCTTTCTTTAGCACTCCATCTCTGTTGGCTAGAAGAGCTGACTTGATCGTTGGAGGGTCCTACCGGAGCCACCACCATCGACTCCGGATGGAATTTTATTTTGTAGGTCACCGACGGCGACCTCATCCTCCTCCACTCCAGTTCGATCCGGTGTCAACCAAATTCTGTACCAACAAAATTGGTGCTAGAGAAAGGGCCCTCTGTTCTTGAGATTTTCTTGTTCTTAAAGGAGTACTCAGCGACGATTTCTTTTTCCTCTCTAAGGATCTTCCTTCTTCCTCTCTAAAATTTTTTTAAAGAGAAAATACCTTTCAAAAGAGCTTTGATTTGACGATCAATAGCCTCCACGGCCCGATCCTATCTAGATCCATCTACTTTCACTTCAGCTCTGGCAACTCAAGTTCCACCTGTAGCCTCGATAGATATGGAGTAGTTCAACCTACTGGTCCAGCAGGTTCGTAGCCTCACGGAGGTAATGCAGGCAATGCATTGGTAGGCTCCAGCACCAGTTTGGCCAGCGTAGGATTCTCTGGAGCCCTGTGGTTCGGTTCGGGAATGGCCGACTTGAGCTACCTGACCTCTGATCTCCGAAAAGGGAAAGCAGAGGATGGAGGGCCCCTGCTCGGACCATGACTCGACTCAGGGGGAAGCTTCATATCCATTCCACCAGAAAATCTCAGAGATCAACGATCGTGAAGATCTCTTGGATCAAAGGCTCTCAGAAATGAGTCGATGAATCGAAGAGCTCCATCACACTCCTTCCTCATATGGTAATGATATTTGTACTGATCCTCCTTTTTCGTAGAAAATTATGCAGAAATCGATCCCGTCGAACTTCAAGCTCTCGTAGTTTGAGAGTTATGATGGGACCACCGATCCAATCAACCACCTAGAAGCCTTTCGGATAATGATGTTGCTCTATGGTGTGCCAAACACTATTTTATGCCGAACTTTTTCCTCCACCCTCAAGAGAGCCGTCAGGAACTGATACTCGGCACTTAAGTTGAGTACCATCTTATCGTTTGATCAGATGAGCCATCAGTTTGCAGTCTACTTCATTAGCAGTCGACGTTTGTGCTGAGGTTCGAATTTTTTTGATGACCATCAAGCAAAAGGAGGAGAAATCCATTCGGGCTTATGTCATTCGATTGAATGCTGCCACATTGAAGGTCCAAAACCTGAACCAATCAATCACCATGGCTGCTCTTAAGGGCGGCCTCCAGAAGAATGATTTGTTGTTCACTCTGAAAAAGAAATATCCCAAAAATTTTACGGATATGCTAGCGCGGGCTGAAGGTTATGCCCAGGCTGAAGAGGCCTTCAAGGCCAAGGACGATGAAGCCTATGATGAGCGGCAAATTGGTGGGCCAGGCAGGCCTACCGAAAAAGAAAAGTCGAGTGAACCTCGATCGTATTTTCGAACTCCTTTCG